>CANXYI010964536.1:0-16955 GCA_948208565.1 Hura crepitans | reverse complement strand
TGTACCTCATGAAGAGGAAGAAGACCAAACTTCCATATCTATGGGACATGAGTTAGATAGAGTTACCTTAGTATTTGGTAGTTCAGTGAGGCAGATGTTATCAATAGCTCAGGCTCCACTAGCATTCTTACAAGAGATGTTATAGCTGTTGTGACAAGTGATAGCGATTGCTCCACTACTAGTGCCACAATAGTAAGAAGTTCCCTTAACTCTCCAAAAGACTTATCTAGAGAGAGTTAAGAGAATGGGAGTTGATGATTTCAAGGGGAAAGGAGAAGTTGATCCTGGAATAGTTGAGTACTAGTTAGATCACACAAAAAATAATGAAGCAAATGCACTATACACCTGCAGAGAAAGTGATCTATGCCACCTCTTTACTTCAAGAAGAAGCCTCAAAATGGTGGGATGACCTGATAGAATACAAGATAGAAGAGAAGTTGACCTAGGACTTTTTCCTGGAAGAGTTCTATAAGAAATACATACTTAAGGATTATCTAGATCATAAAAGGTAGTAGTTTATAGATCTTAAACAGGAGTAAAAGTCTATGGGGGAGTATAAGAAAAACTTCTCCATGCTTAGCCACTATGCTAAGGACACTATTATCACAGAGGCCGATAAGTGTAAATGGTTTGAAAAGGGGTTACATGTTAAGATTAAGTCTCAAGTGGTTCCTATGAAGATTAGAGACTTTAATCAGTTGGTTATAATATGTCGCTCTATTGAGAAAGTGCAGAAGGAGAAGTAGGAATACTATCAGAATAAGAGATTTTCTAGACCTAAAGCATCAAGTTTTCGACAGCAATCAGGCAAAAGGTTTAGAGGTAGTCAAATTGGGATATCACAACAATCTTTGAAGCATGGTCAATCTTAAAAAATAGCCAAAGGAACCAGAATAAGGGTAAAACTAGTCAGCAGTGATAAGCAACTAGTACACCTAGTTCCACAACTAAGGGTGGTTAGGTTCCTCAATGTTCACATTGCCATAAGTGACACAAGAGAGAGTGCTAGAAGATTAAGCTACGAGTATGCTTTGGGTGTGGTTCACTAGATTATTTCTTATGTGATTATCCTACTAAAGCTAATACTAGTCAGAGATCTATGCACATATTTTCTAGAGTCAAAATGGAGATCGATAAGATAGATCTAAGGGAGCTCATAGGGATAGAGCTGAGTCTAAAGCTTAGCATAGAGCCCTTGCTTAACAGTATGCTATCAAGGCACGAAAGAAGGTAAATGAGCCAGATGTCATAATTGGTACTTTTCTTCTCTTCGACTCTCTTATTTTGGCTTTAATTGATTTGGGGTTTAAACATTGTTATGTTTTCACATTACAAGCACAAGACCGACAGTTAAAGTTATAACTTATAGACCTAAAGATTTTGGTTAGCAATCTTTTAGGTCAACATGTCACAGTAAGCAAGGTTTACAAAAAGTGTCCGTTGATAGTCCAAGGACACTAGTTTTTAGCTAATCTCATTGTGTTACCATTTGATGAGTTTGATCTAATATTGGGCATGGATTGGTTATCCAAGTATAAGGTGATAGTAGACTATAAGTTAAAGAGATTAATACTCAAGGCTGAGAATAGGGCTAAGATTTTAGTAGTGGGTGAGAGAACAAACTTCTTATCTAATGTTATCTTGGTAGTGACAGCAAGATGCATGTTAAAGAAAAGGTGTTAAGCTTTCTTAGCTCACATTTATAATACCCACAGTATAGAGTTGGAAGTTAATAACATACCAGTAGTGTCAGAGTTTGTGGATGTTTTTCCTTAATTTGTCTCTAAAATAGGAACTTGAGTTTAGTATAGAGGTGTTACCTAGCACTGCTCCAGTATCAATAGCTCCATATAGAATAACTTTAGTAAAGTTGAAAGAGTTAAAGAATTAGCTACAAGAGTTGTTTAATAAAGGGCTATATAAGGCCGAGTGTTTCACCTTGGGGAGCACCAGTATTATTTATGAAAAAGAAAGATGGTTCTCTGTAGTTGTGTGTGGATTACAGATAGCTGAATAAAGTGACTATCAAGAATAAGTATCCATTGCCATGGATTGATGACCTTTTTTATTACTTTAAAGGGGCTGTAATGTTCTCTAAGATTGTTTTGAGGTCAGGTTACTATCAGTTAAGGGTAAAAGAGGCTGATGTGGTAAAGATAGCTTTTAGAATAAGATATGGCCACTATGAGTTTTTGGAAATGCCATTTAGGCTTATCAATACTTCTATGGCTTTTATAAATCTGATGAAAAGAGACGTATCAGAGCTCGTGACCAAGTGCCTTACTTATCAGTAGGTGAAGGCAAAACATTAGGTTCTATATAGATTGCTAAAACCTATAACAATTCTAGAATGGAAATGGGATAGGATGACCATGGATTTCATGGTTGGGTTGCCTATGACAAAGAGCAAGTATGATTTCATATGGGTTATAGTAGATCGTCTTACCAAGATAACTCATTTTATACCACTGAGGATGGATTATTCAATAGAGAAGCTTGCTAAATTATACATTAATGAGGTTGTCAAATTGTATGGAGTGCCATCTTTAATCATATCTTATCAAGACCCATAGTTTACATTAAGGTATTGAAAGAAACTTCGTAATGCCTTGGGTACTCGATTAAGTTTTAGCACGGCATTTCATTCGTAGACTGACGGATAGTTAGAAAGAGTTATTCAAGTAATATTTTCATACTTGAGTGATTTTATGTTGATGTATGAATGATCTTATGCTTATGATGTAGCATCTTTGTCAGGTGCTTAAAGATATAGTTAGGAGCTATGCCATCGAGTTTAAAGGTAGTTAGGATCAGCATCTGGCATTAGCAAAGTTTGTATATAACAATAGCCATCAAGTGAGTCTAGGAATGGCTCCTTCTGAGGCATTACCTAGAAGGAAATATAGGACTCCCTTATGATAGAGTGAGCTTAGTGAAACCAAGGTCATGGGACTAGATTTGATCAAAGATGCTGAGGAGAAGGTGAAGATCATTAGGGATAGATTGAAATTAGCTTCTGGTAGATAGAAGTCTTATGCTAATCTCAAGAGGAAAGATATGGTGTTTGAAGTGGGAGATAAGGTGTTTTTGAAGGTCTCTCCATGGAAGAAGGTCCTATATTTTAGCAAGAAAGGAAAGCTAAGTTCAAGATTTCTTAGGCCATATGAAGTGACAGAACATGTGAGACTAGTAGCCTACAGACTAGCATTGCCACTAGACCTTTAGCAAATTTATGATGTCTTCCACATCTCTATGCTAAGAAGATGTAGATTTGATCTGACATATGTTTTAACTCTGAGAGAAGTTGAAGTTAGGCTAGATTTGTCTTATGAAGAAGAACTTGTCAAAATTCTAGCCATAGAGGTTAAAAAATTGAGAAACAAGACAATTCCACTAGTGAAAGTTGCTTAGAAGCACCGTGGGATTGAGGAAGCAACATAGGAGATAGAAGCTCAAATGAGAGAATAGTACCCTCATTTTTTTAAATCAAGTAATGTCGAGGACAATATTTCTTTTAAAAGGGGAAGTAATGTAATGACCTGAAAATCTCGATGTTTATAAATAGTACTTTCCTAAGATGAATAGTGTTCCTAAGACCCAGGATATATTTAAGCTACTAAATGAAAGTATTAATCATAAAATAATTTTGGAAAAAGTTTGAAATCAATCAAAAGTCATTTGATTTGTTAAAAATGCTAATAAAGTTTTTACGATAGTGTCTTGTGAATAGTGACCAACGCAAAACTAAACCGTAAAATATTTTAAAAATTGCTTAGAAAATTACGGGACTTATATGACCTGATGCTTAAAAATTCTAATTAGCCTGTTGGCACTAGAATTGGAATTTTTAGAAGTCAAGAAGTATTTTATCTAAAAATTGCATAACATAAAAATAATGCAATAATTCAATTTTTTGTGATTTTCAAGCTCCAATTTTTAGAGGCTTATGGAGTGCTAATTAAATGAATTTTTAGGAGTAAAAATTTATGAAATAAAGTGAGTGCCAATTTTTAAAAGAGTGGAAGAAGAAAGGAAAAGAATTCCCAATTTCTTCTTCTTGGTTCTTTCATTTTAGCCCATTACAAGCCACCAAAATTGAATGACTATGCCTCCATAACCTCTAAAGTTGGAGTAAAGTGGAATTTCATGGAAAAATTAGATGGAATGCTTGATTTTCATGCTCATCAATAGTAATCCAAAATTTTTTAGATGATTTTTTTTGAATTTCATCATTTTTTCCATGTTTTTAAGGTGCCCAAGAGTCGATATGTATGGTCCTTTTTAATTTTCAATGCCTGTATATTTTTATATGATTTTTATAAATTGAATCTATAATGGGCAGTTAAGAAAATAGACAAAGCTCAAGATAAAAGGAAGTCGAAGGTTTGAGTGGTCTTTAGGGTCGCATTGCAATCGTTTTGGTATGTGAAATCAATTTATTTCATGAAGAATTAAGTATGCCCTATATTTCCCATCATATTAAATATGTGTACTTAATTATAATTAATAAACTTAAAAGGCTTAATTGTGTAATTAATCATTAGAATTGACTTATATGATGTGTAAATGATATGTATGATGTGGTGAATGTGTGTGAATTAGTAACATTGGTATGGAATGGTGTAAATGGCATATTGGCTGAATGGTCCATGTGATTTCCTTAAAGTGTATATAATTGTTTATATATGTACATGGCATGGATTATGTTAATTTGATTTAAGATGATTGTTATGTGTATGGAAATAAATAAATTGAGTATGGTTGGTGTGTTGAAAGCTATGTGGCCGAATGGCCTTATGATCCATTGATATGTGTGTTATGCTAAATGCACCTAATTAAATGTTAAGTGTAAATGTTGACATATTAGTTGCATGATGGTGATTATACATTAAAGGAGTGTATAATAATGGAATGATACTTATAGTGTCTTAAGGATGTAATAGGTGTGGAATTGGATTTATGTTAAATATATAGTGTATTGTGCATGCTTAGGAAACATTATGGCAACTAAAGGAATTTTGGCTCTTTATGCATTATGTATGATCGAATGTATTGATTATCATGCTTAAGTGTTGTATGTTGAATGAGTTACATGATTATACAAAAATGCACATATGAAATGGATATAAGGAATGATGTAAAGAAATAAACTATAATGTATGTTAGAGTTTAGTGGCCAAATGACCATAATGGATAAATCAAGCTTCTGATTACTTGAATGAAACTTATAAGGCATACATATGGTTGAGTACCTATTATTGATCATAAACATGTAAAGCTATGTTGTTAAAGAGATTTCTAGCATGTTTAGCTTAAATATCCTAAGTTTTCTTAGTTTTGTCATTTATTGACCTTACCATAATTAAAAGTCATTTTTAAGCTACTTAAGTTGGTGGAATTAAAAATAAAAATGTTTAGTAGCCCATATGCTTAACAACCTAGACAAATAGGTTGACCGATTAACTAGAGGTCCTATAGTAGTCACTAAGCCTCTATGATGCATTTTGATGTTTTTGGTTTATGGGTTCACTTTTAGTCTAACCCAAAGGCTCACATTTGTTTGATCTTTAGATCCACATTGGTAGATGAACTTCAGGATCGTAAATGGTTATAATGGCTATCATGCTATGTTTGATCTTCGAATCCATATTGGTAGATGGACCTTTGGGTTTATGGAGGTCAACGGGCTATCCACCCCCGTTATCCATAGGGCATGTGTTTTGGTCATATAGGCAAATAAGAATGACTTTATGAAATGTGTAATAATAAACTTTTTCTTTATACTTGAAACTACTAAATTTACATGTTGAATGCATTATTCATGTTCATATGTAATTTACTTTATTTTTAGTTAATGCTTAGCTTATGTATGGTTATGTAGCAATATTTAGATAATTTGGCTTATAATTGTTGTGACAAATGAGAAAGTGATTATATTTTATAAAGATATTGCTTATTTCATGATTTACTTTGATTTCACCACTAAGGAAATTGCTTAATACATCATTTTGTTTGCGATGTATAGTTCAGAAGGACAATTAAGCCTAAGCCTTAAGATATCTAGACAAGTAAGAGAAAGCCATTATTTTAGTACTTTTTTATTATATAGTTAGATTATATGATGTATAGACAAAGGAAAAGCACTCTTACGTTGGATGTAATTAGTCTTGGGCCTAAACAATAATGTTTTTAAAATTTAAACTGGTATATCATTTGTAATTTTATTTTAAACACTTTGAGCTATTTTATGCATAATTGTAGTCTCTTTCTGAGGTTGAAACTGTGTTGATGTGGATTATTGATTTAAAGTGATAAGAAGGATCACTGAGTTGGGGAATTGATTGAGAAATATTTTAGAAGTTTTTTGCTTGATTACAGGTTATTATTCAAATTTTGGTATAGTGCTCAATATAGCTGTTATGTTGTTGAAATTTTGGCATGAGGATTCTCAAAATTGAATATGTAACACTGTTTACAAAAAGTTTTTTTTGAAAACTCACATTTTGGTATTTAAGTGTGCTAGGTCAAATGTTTTTAATTAATGTTATTTGTGATGAGATCATATAGCATGTTATGTGTGCACACCTTAGTCGTGTTTGGTGATCGATCAATAATCAGACTGGGTAATGGGTGTCACACTATGTATAGTTATGAATGGAATTTTTATTTCAATGGTAATCCTTAATGCGAATGATTAAAATCTTTTGACATGTGTATAACAAGTAAGAGTTAATGACAAGTTATTTAATGAAACATTATAATGAATTATGTGAGCATTTAAAACTTGAATGAAAAAGATAATGACACATGAGTAATTGAATTTAAGTGACATTGTAAAGGATTTATTGAAATTAAAAGATGTGAATTCTTAATGCATTAAGTGTCAAAGGGTGACATGGTAATGAATTAATAAAAGGTAATAAAGCCTATATTGGTTAGACAACCTTTTGGATAGGTTGACCAGTCAACTAGGGACTTAGCAGTTGCTAGGATACTAAAGTGCCCTATGTTCATGATAAGTGTGGCCATCGAGGTTCTAGATATGTACCCCTATGCATTTTATATTATTGATATGTTAGTGCAGGTGCAACTGCCATTGAGGACCACTGCACATATGTTATGCTTTGTTGATGTTATGTTATTATAGGTACAACCATCCAGTTCTAAAATATAGATCCCTGCACACCTTTTTAAGACAGGTGCAATTGTCGAGGTTCTAGATGAGAACCCCTGCACATTGATCATGTGATATATGATGGGTGCCACCATTAAGATCTAAAATGCTAGCCCTTACATACCTTTAGATCTAAATATCTAGTATGTGGGATATGATCTCTTAAGTCTAGGTCAAAGGATTAAGTAACTAGAGAAAAATATGTCTATTTAAACTACGATAGTTATATGCAAAAATATTACAAATTAGTTAATTTAAGTTAATAAAATGTGAAACTTTATATGATGCAAATGTGGTAATTATAGATTATGAATGATAACAGATGAAGCATTATGACTAGGTACAGATTGTGCTTTTCATTATTTAATAATGTATATGTTTTATGACTGAAGGTGCTTGGCATACATTATGTGTTCGTTTGTTGTATTTGCATGTATGTAAAATGTATGTTTCATTGAATTCACCACTAAGCATATGCTTAGCATATCAGTTTTTTAATGTATAGGTTATAGATAATTTATGCCACTCAGCCTTGTAGTAGTAATGTAGTAACTCAACCATCTAGTTTAGGCTATATAAATATTTTGTACGTTTGGATATGTTGTATAATAAATAATGGCACTTATGTATAGATGTCAGGTTAGCTTAACCGAAGTTTTGTAATCTATAATCGTGGATTGTATAAGTATCCTTAGTAAACATATTTTGGATAAATGTATATGCATGTGAAATGTATGCTTGCATGTGAACAGATACTAATGCATGTATATGTATATGGATACATGCATTGCATGAGATGTGATACCTATGAAGCCTTATAATCTAAGTAGATGTTGTGTGTTTATGGAGGATCAGGACAATCCAATGATGATGAACTGATATTAGAAATATATAGAAGTGCATTTTCTTATAGGTTTAAATTTTTGGTTTTTACTCCGAACAGCTATTATGCTGTTGGATTTTTGTTAAAAAAAGAAACCATAATTAATTGGTAAAAAAAAGATCATATGTTTAGTTAAGTAAGCTCTAGTAAAATGGTTGATACATCTTATACTTTAAGAAGGATTTCGGGTAAAGGATGTCACACTTCTTTAATGGCAGCAAAAGCTTATAGAGTAAAGGACATACTAAAAGAAAAAAAAGGTAAAGTTTCTAGAAGAAAAGATCATTCACTCAAGGTTATAGCTGTAAACACAAGTAAGAGATAGAAGGGCTATCAAGCTACTCAGCAGCAATCATAGAAGCAAATTCATACTCAGAAATCCAGACAAAAGGCATAATCCATAACCTGATACTAAACAAGAGCCACTAGTGCACCTATTTCCACTACAATGATTGCACCAACTTGTTATTAGTATTGTGGAAGAAGCACGAAGGCATATGTTGGAGGATTATCCTAAGAGCCTGCTATTGATGTGGTTCCATGAAGTATTTGATTAAAGATTGCCCTAAAGCATTGAAAGATACTACTTAAATTTAGGCTTTATCTCTAGCATCTACTAAAGGTTAGAAATGTGACAAGAGTTACAAAAATAGTGGTAGATAAAGAGCAAAGTTAGAAATAGTTAAGAGAGTGGAAGCAAGAGCTCTAATGCCCTAGTAGGCTATTCGAGCACAAGAAAAGGTTGATTCCCATATGTAATAGTGAGTACATTCTATCTCTTTGAATTACCTACTTTGGCTTTAAGTGATCGGCATCAACACATTCATATGTTTGCACTACACGAGCATGAGATAAAGGGTTAGAATCAAAACCACTCAATTTAGACATTATGGTCAGCAACCCTATAAGAGAACATGTGATTGTTAATAGAATATATAAAAATTGTCCCTTGACAATTCAAGTGTGACACCCTTCACTCATGCTGCTAGCTAGATCCAAGTGAGAGATGGCACATTGTGACATTTCTTACACAAACTTTTTCCTGCTCAAATAAGAGATGACACACTAACAAACTTTACTTAGTTCTAGTGGCCATCTCATATGTTTCCATCATTATCTTCCTAAAACCCTTTTATATGTATGATAATCATGAAATATCCTGGGCCTACAGTAAAACTATACTTCACATGCACATGCACTTAAATGAAATTATCCCACAATAACAAAAATTTGGTAGCATAATGACCGCACGGAGTCATGTCCCAAATAAAAGCTGCATAAAATATCACTTCTATGGTAATCTCAATCTCAATTCACCATCTGGATCCTTCTAATCCTTACAACATGTCTCAGTCAATGTCATCACTATCAAATCTATCATATTAATATAATAATTGGACTATCTCTACAAACTTAAGTCCACACTCATACATGCCATAGTAATATTAACATTAGTCATATTACGTTTACATACTCAAATTAAACTCATGTAGATTATTTACATATGACAAAGCTAAACTCATCCCATTATCTACATATGAGTACCATCTATTTTTATATACATCATATTAAACTATATAAAGTATATCAAAATTATAGTGGTTGGGTCTGCTGCACTACTGCTTTGAGGTTAGATCGTGTTGACTATCTACAACCTATGAATCGAAAACATGATGTGTTGAGCATAAAGCTTAGTGGTGTATTCAATAAAATATGTTTACACTTACACACACAACGATAATAAGCATGTAATGTATCATAAAATATGTCATGAAGTACTAACACACAATGTCATGCTTATATAGTTACACACTTAACTATATTATGTTACATTAGTTCCATTTATGATATTTATGTTCTTAATTTATTTCCATGCTTATTTTTTTGTTATTTTATATAATGCTTATTGACTATTTACTTAGCCCATATTTGGCAAAAACAAATTAAAATATAGGATATCAAGATCATAATGTGTAATGGCTCGCATTTTAGACCTTATAGCTATTGGACCAGCTTGAAAGTATACAGTGGCCTTACTAAACCTCACAGTAGTTACACCCCCATGAAAGTGTGCAGCGGCCTTACAAGACCTCATGGCTGCTACACTAGCATGAAAATATATAATGGCCCTGCTGGTCCTTATGGTAGTTTCACCTATATAAAAGTGTGTAATGGCCCTACTAAACCTCACGATGGCTGCACCCACATGAAAATATCAAATCAATAATGTGCAGCATATGTGTGTGCGATGGCCCTCATGGATGCATGAAAATAACACCGAAGTGCCTTAGCAGCTGTTACTTCCCAAGTTAACTAATCAACCTATGTAGTAGGTTGTCTAACACATATAGGCTATTGACATCCTTATTTAAGTTGCATATATGTTACATGGCTTATATATATTATTACATGACTATATTTATTCGTACAATCATTTTTTTGTATATTCCATTACTTTGCCTTTTACCATTTCATGGTAACATACGTATATCATCATCTTTCACAACATTAATCCATCACAAGTATTACCTCTTCATATGAAACACAGGTAGTCATTTTATACCATTCATTTTATGGCTTAACTTATATAACTCAAATTGCCATTATGCCAATACACATTACAAGTTACATTATGCTAACATGCATTATGCACCACACACTTACACACATAAACATACACATACCTCATGCATATAACTTACAATATCATTCACATTTTGTGATTCTTTAGCTCCAAACCATAATGTACCATCTCAATCAAATTTAATACACATTAATTATACCTATTTGAACCTTAAGTGAATTAATTATGATATTACCTCTTTTAACCATACCATTCAACAAATAAGGAATTTTCATCGTTTAATTCAATTTTAACCCATTTTTCATTTATTCCATCCATTTAACATGCCATTAACCCTAACCTACCATTTTTACCATTTTAGGGTTATCTAAACCCCTAAACTAGCAAAGTATACATAATGTACATATAATTGAAAATGCATAAAACATAAAACTATACACAACTTTATCAAATAACTTACAAAGCGATTGTTTGGCTTCCCATGAGGCACCTCAAAACTTTTCCTTCCCCTTTCCTTAGCTATCTTCCACTTTGTCTAGAAACATAATAGGATTTTAGCTAGAAAAATTCATAAAAAAAAAAATTTACACTACACTAAACATGAAAATAACACCGAAACCATTAAACTGAGTGTGCTTAGTTACTTAGAAAAATATTAGGGCTTCAAAAACATGCTTACCTAAATTTAAGGATTCAAAACCCTGAACTTTTAAACCCTTCTTCTTCTTCCCCTAATTCACCTTCTTTTTGTAAAATTGATACCAAATTGGTGCTTTAGGAGTGATATGGAACTTGAAATTGAGAAATGGTAAAGAAATGAAGAAAAATAGGAGGAGAAAGAGTGAATGTGTGGCATCGAGTTTTGGGGTGGGAGGAGGATCACTTTGGTGATCCACTACACCACACATATATGAATCTACCTTTTATATTAAGTCCTCTAACTACCATGATTTTAGCACATGGTAATCCAATGGTGGAGAGGAATCCTACTTATTTTTTATGATTTAAAAATGTGGTTTTAAATTTTGAGGCCTCTAAAAATTCCTCCCTATGTACTAAAAATTCAAGAATTTTCCAATTTAGAAAGCCCTAAAATTTTATGCCTAAAAACTAATGGGAACTAATCTAACTAATATATCATATTTTCCATAAATTCAAATAAAATAATTATCGATGTCAAAAATTTCTAATTTCAGCACCATTAGACTATTTGGAATTTTTGACCTTCAACTCATGCTATTTTAAGGTCATTTTAAACACATCTAGAATATTTTATCATTCAGCTTAAACTGGGTCACTATTCATAAGGCACCAACATAAAATTTTTAATTGTATCTTTAATCATTCTAATGGCTTTATTTTCATTTCTAATTTTATCTAATATTATTTAATGATTAATATTTCCTCTCGATCATCTTAATGTGACCCATTCTCGAGAAACACTATTTACACCATGGGAAATACTATTCATAGAATCAAGATTTCGGGTGTTACATTTCCTTTCCCTCTTAAAAAAATTTCATCCTTAAAATTTGCTTGGTTCAAATAGATGTGGATATTGTTCCCTCATCTATTGCTTGTTTTCCCAAGTTACCTCTTACGAGTTGTGATACTTCCAAAGCACCTTTATGATTGACACTACTTTATTATGTAATTCTTTCACCTCACAAGCAAAAATCTAGATCGACTCCTCTTCATATGAAATATCTAGTTGCACCTCTATATCTACTATTGATAACACATGTGAATGGTTTGATCTGTATTTCTATAGCATTTAGACATGAAAAACATCATGAATTTATTATAGTTCAGGAGGCAATGCTAGTCGATAAGCTATTGCTCTCACACATTCAATCACTTTATATGGGCCAATCTCGAACTTAGTTTACTTCTTTTGCCAAATCAAAGTATCTTCTTCCAAGGTGATACTTTAAGGAAAACCTTATCCCCCACTTCATACTCAATTGGCTTTTTTTTAGATCGGCATAAGATTTCTATCTACTACTGCTACTTTTTGTCTATCTCTAATGATCTTGACTTTTCTTTTAGATCACTGATTAAGTTTGGTCCTATCAATTTACTTTCACCTAATTCATTCTAACACAATGGAGTTTTACACTTCCTCTTATACAAAGCTTTATAGTGTGCCATTCCTAAACTCATTTGGTGGTTGTTGTTATATGCAAATTCTATCAATGATAGGTATCGATCCCAATTACCTTTAAATTCAATGGCACAACTCCTTAGCATGTCTTCTGGCACCTAAATAATCCACTCAGATTAACCATCTATTTTTAGGTGGAATTCCATATTGAATATGAGTTGAGTACCCATGGCATTATGTAGTTTCTTTTAAAGCCTAAATGTGAACCTCGAGTCTCGAACTAATATGATAGATGCCAGCACTCCATGTAGCCTTACAATCTCATCAATGCATAACTGTACAAGCTTTTCTAGGGAGTAATCCATTTTTTTCAAGATAAAGTGTGTTGTTTTTGTCAATCTATCCACAATTATCCATACCACATCACATTTATTTCTAGTTATAGGTAGCCTACCTACAAAGTCCATTATGACTATCTCCTAATTCCACTCTGGTATTGCTATGGGATAAAGCAATCTAAAAGGAATATGGTGTTCAACTTTCACTTGTTGATAGGTGAGACATTTAGTCACATACTTAGCTACATCTCTTTTCATCCCAGGCCACCAGTCATAAGGTTTCAAATTGATATACATTTTTATACTCTTGAGATGCATTACATATGGAGAATTATAAGCTTTCTATAAGATCTATTTCTTAATGTCTTATATGTCAGGCACATATAGTTGATCATGGTAATACAAGTGTCCATCTACTTTAAACTCATGTTCAGTAGGCTTCCCCTTTTTAATCAAACTCATTATATGCATGAGTTGACTATCATTTTTTTGAGCCTTCTTTACTTGTTGAATCAAGTTAGGATTTACTTATAATTCTGCTAATAAGGCTTTATCCTTCATGTATTTCAATCTAATATTCATTGCTTTCATAGCATATAGAAAGTAATGACTCAATGCATCAGCTACCACATTTACTTTGCCTTATGGTAGTCGATCAAACAACTATAACCTTTAATTAATTTCATCCACCTTCATTGCCTTAAGTTTAACTCCTTTTAAGTGGGAAGGTATTTCAGACTCTCATGGTCTGTGTGCATATAGCATCTCTCACTATAAAGATAATACATCCATATTTTTATGGCAAAAAAATTGGCAGCTAATTCCAGATCATGGGTCGCATAATTCCTCTCATGTGGCTTCAGTTGCCTAGATGCATAAGCCACTACCTTGCCATCTTGTATCAATAAACATTTGAGTCCATTATGAGAAGCATCACTATAAATGACAAAATCCTTCCCTTACTCTAGTTGTTTAAGGATAAAATCTTCTATCAACATAGCTTTTAATTTGTCAAAGCTCTTTTGACATTTACGATCCCACACAAATTTAACATCCTTTCTTAATTAGCATGTCATGGGAGTATCAATCATAAAAAATCCTTTCACAAATCACTTATAGTAACTATCTAATCCTAAGAAAATCCTAATTTTTATTGCATTCCTTAAAGGTTTCCATTCCAATATAGCCTTGATTTTACTAAGGTCTACCTTGATTCCATCAGCTGAGGAAATATATCTTAAAAAGGTAATTTCATTTAGCCAAAATTCACACTTGCTTAATTTGGCATAAAGCTACTTTTCTCTCAAAGTTTGTAGTACCAACTTGAGATGTTATTCATGTTCTTTTTTGTTCTTAAAGTAAATCAAGATATCATCAATGGACACCACTAGAAACTGATCTAAGTATAGCCTGAATATCCAATTCATTAAGTTTATGAATGCAGTTATGGCATTAGTCAACCCAAAGGGCATCACCAAGAATTCATAATTCCTATATCTAGTGTGAAAAGCTATTTTCAACATATAAGATTCCTTTATCTTGAGTTGATGGTACCTAAATCTCATATTAATCTTTAAGAAGACAATACATCCTATAAGTTAAACAAATAAGTCATTAATTATAGGTAGTGGGTATTTGTTCTTGATCATCATTTTGTTCAACTGCCTATAATCTACACATAAGCAAAAAAAACTATCCCTTTTTTCACAAACAAGACTAGTGCTCCCTATAGAGAAATAGTTAGTCTAATGAACCCTTTATCCAACACCTTTCATAATTGCACCTTTAATTCTTTTAATTTTGTAGTGCCATTTTATAAGGGTTATTGATACTAGTGTTGTGCTTAGGTACACCTCAATAGTGAACACAAGTTCATGCTTAGGTGGTAATCCTAGCAACTTATTTAGGAAGACATTTGGAAATTTTGCCACCACCAATATTTGGCTAGCATTGAGTCTTGCCTTTTTAGTATCAACTACATGTGCCAAATATGCTTGACAACCCTATCATATCTTTTGCCTAGCTGTCACAATAAAGATAATATTAGATAGGAAATTTGTTCTCTCCCTAACCACAATAATTTCATTCCCATTTGTTGTTTAGAGAGTAATCCTCTTCTATCTAAATCCAAAATCGCATGTTGTTTGGATAGCCAATCCATACCCAATATAATGTCAAACTTATAAAGGTAACTCGATAAGATTCACTAGGAAGATCTATCCTATAATGGTCAAGGGATAATTCTTATATATTCTATTCACTGCCATATGCTATCATATAAGATTATTGAGCATGATCTTTATATTTAAAGGCTCTAACTATAAACCTCTATCCCATAACAGTATGGTGAAAACATAAGAATGTGTGGATCTTAGGTCAACTAATGCCAAAAGAGGTAAATCAAGAAAATAAAATGTACTAGCTATGACATCTAGGGAGTCCATCTCCTCTTGAGCTCTAATAATATACTGACGTGCTGGAGCCTAAGCCTTTGTTCTTTAACTCACGTATGATCTGGGCTTCTGACTTCCTCTAATTTTATATCCCTTGTTCTCTAGTGATAATCTTTCTAGTAATGACCTCTAGATCCATATTTATAGCATGTACCTAGAATATATGTCCTATTAAATGTATGTCCTAAAACTTATGTAATAGTGTTATATTCATGTGTTTAAACCTTATGAATTAATGTAAAAGCATTTCTCCTTATATCACGGTATTTTTATATATAACTTATAATTATTTGCAATGTCTTAAACCATATTATAAAGTCTTTGGTATAAAATCATAGTGCAGAGGAAAGCATGAAGTGTTTATGATGTAAGATTTTTATTGCATGCAAATGTGATATACCTAAATATCCCTAATCATAGTATTAACAAAATATGATATTGATAATATAGATAAATAAGCACATGTTATACTTCTTGATTAGATCAAGTAGTAGTTCTCACAAGTTGTAAGCATAAAGATGCTTGGAGTTAACATGTGGATGCTTACTTAGGAAGTAAGTACATCAGAGACCCACTATGAGATTTCACATGGATACTTAATCTATGTCAGTGAAATTATCTCATCATATCAATGGTGCAAGTATCTTTAGACTTAAGATCACTAACTATCTTAAATATAGAGTGACATACTTTGACTCTAAAGCTTTTACTTCAAACAAGAAGTATACATAGCAAGGTGCTTAAGTATGGCATGACATATTTAAAGATAGGGTAGTAATAAACAAAGGATTCACCACCCTAAAATATAGTGAGGAGTTTATCTCATAGTTTTGATGAGTAATCTTTATTCATGAATCTTTGGCCAAAGCAAGATACCACGTATGAATGGGATTCATGAAGGAAATTTTTGAAATAAAGGTGAAATTATCATAATAAAATGTCCAAGACTTAATTAGACATAGTTAGTTAAGCTTTGAGTTGAAATAAGTATATACAAGCTTTTTGTTGACATAAGTCCATACACTAAATTGGACATAATAAAATATGGTGAAGGGAGTTTAATGCATCACAACTATATATAGAAGGGTTAAGTCAAACCACTTAAATTTTGAGCCCTTAGGTAGTTATAATGCATGGCTAGAAACCTCCTAACTTGTATATGAGTGATATATCAATTGGTGAATGGATATATATTTAATAAGATTGAATCTATAGAGTCACAATTAGACTAGCACTAATTCACTGTGTACTGCCGAGTTATTTTAGAAACCCATAGGGTCACACACATAAAAGAAGCTTAAGGAAGATTCAATGAGATTGAATGTTCTAATGATGTGAGATATCATTAGAAGATGAATTAAGAATAAGAAATAAGCAAATGGGCTTGAGGCTTACTTGCAAATGAGAAGTCCAAAAAAT
>CANXYI010964477.1:0-10711 GCA_948208565.1 Hura crepitans | reverse complement strand
TATATATATAGTAAGTTCAGATATCAGTTTATGTGTTGCTCCTTATTCGGATCTAGTGATCAGGTCGAGTGAGGGATGTCACACACCCCTTAGAAAATTTGAAGTTAAATGATTCTTGGACCTACGAAAAGATGAAATATGGATGAGAAAATCATATAAAGACTACTTGTCTAAAAGTTAGTTTTCTAGGTCAAAAATGGATTTGAATTAAAGTCTAGTATGCTACCTTAACTTCAACTTAATAAAAATTATATATAAATAATACATGATTAATTTAATATAACTCAAAATCTAGATTTCCAAATGATGCGATTCAAATTGCATATGAAAGATAAGATCTAGAGCTAAAAAAATTCATGAAGAAAACAAGTTAAAAACCTATTGTTAATGGGGCCGAATCCTAGTTGAATACAAGATAGAAAAATTGTCTTTATACATAATGATGTGTTTATTTAATATTACATGATTAACCTTTACTAAAGAATTATTTTATTTTGAGAATTGAAATTATATGAAAGATAATCAATCTTTGATACCTATTATAAAATTATAAGGCAACTATGAGATTACAAGAACTTTAATTTGTATTAAATACATGAAATGGAATTGTATTCTAAGTATCCTTGGATGACAATAAATGATTAATTCTAATTATATATGAAATAATGATGGAAAATGGATAGAATTTGTGATATATGAAATATGGAGGACTTGTGCCCCTGAAAGTAAATGGTAAAAGACTTATGCTAGTAAAAATAAATGTTAAGGCTAAAAACCAATAAAAATATTAAATAAATAAGGGAAATCATAAATTAAAAGTTTATTATAAGCCCAAATAAGCTTAGGCAAATGAATTATAGAGTTAGATAGATTGGCATGCCAATAAGGGACAATTTAGCGGTACTGCACCAACTATTATTTTGACATTAATTGATTCTAGACTAATAGAGACCCTCAGTGCCCACTCTCTGCTTCATGCTCATATTATACATGGCATATAGTGCCTAAATTTAGTAAAGGCATTGAGTGCCCAGTTCATACTAGTCAAAGGTATAGACTTTTTAGTATCACGATCTCATTGTCCAGTCCAAATAGTTCTGTCATAGGTTATTATGAGCACAGGAATTGAATTTAAAATTAATGGGTGAAATGAAGCAACTGAATTATAAATTTATCAAAATAAATTTGAGAAAAATTAAGCCTCTAAAGTGTGAAATATAATTAATAAAAGAATTTTGGAAAGCCATATATCAATAGAATTAAAGGATAAATACATCATTTCTCATGAGTAATATGTCATCAACCAATATAAGGAAAACAACTGCACTCTTGTTGACTTCTTGTATACATATGCTTCATCTAGATTTTATGAGAAACCAAACTCTTTGATCGTCTCTTCAAAGCAGAAGTGTAAGCTCTTTGATGCTTACTTCAGTCCATAACTGGATTTTTAAAGCTTGCATACTCTGTTGCTATCATTTGATATAAATCCATCATGCTATGCCATATACACTTCCTTAACCAAATTTCCATTAAGGAAAGTTATTTTCACATCCATTTGCCAAATGTCATAATATCATAATAAGCGGCAATAGCAAGTAAAATCCTAATGGATTAAAGCATAACGACTTGTGAAAATGTTTCATCAAAGTCAATTCCTTGTCTTTAACAATAACTTTTTGTAACAAGGCATGGCTTATAGGTAATCACACTATCTTTTATGTCAATTTTCTTCTTAAAGATCCATTCACACCTAATGGGCTTTATACCTTTAGGTGGATTAACCAAAGTCTATATTTTGTTGTCGTATATGGAATTAGTCTTATATTTTATGGCTTTTAGCCATAATTCAAACTTTAAACTCTTCAAAACTTCCTCATAGCTAATAGGCTCATTGTCTTCTACTAGTAATACTTCTTTCTATTTACTTATGAGAAATTCATATCTCTCAAGATCAGTGTGTAGTCTAATAGATCTATGTAGAGCTTATGTGACAATAGGTTCTTTTATTACCTCATTAGTATGGATAATAGAATTAGAATCTATCAATTGACTTATCTCTATTTGTGGGTTATAAACTTTACCAAGTTCAATCATATTCACACTATTTTCTTTTAAAAGAAATTCTTTCTCCAAAAAGACAACATGTTTGAAACAAACCTTTTTGTTCCAATAGATTAGAAGTAATATCTTAATGACTCTTTAGGGTATCCCATAAATATGCATTATCAAACTTAGCATCTAGCTTATCTGATATTGTCTTTTTCACATAAGCAGGACAACCCCATATTTTCATATGAGAAAGTGTAGGTTTCTCGTTATAGCACTTTTTATATGGTGTAACATCAACCAGTTTGGATACAATTTTGTTTGATGCAAAAATAATACTTTCTAGTGCATAACCAAAAATACTTAGGTAAGTTTACAAGACTCATCATAGATTAAACCATATCCTACAAGATCTAATTCCTCCTTTCAGATACACTATTATGTTGTAGTGTATATGGAGGAGTCCATTGAGAAAATATCCTATTATCTCTTAGATAGCCCTAAAAGTTTTGGCTTAAGTATCCTCCACCTCAATTTTATCAAAGTTTTTTAATACTTTTACCAAGCTATTTCTCTATTTCATTTGTGAAATCTTTGAACTCATAAAGGCTTTAGACTTGTACTCCATCAAGTACAAATACCTAAATTAAGAATAGTCAACAAATAAAGGTAATAAAGTAAAGATAACCACTTCTAGCATGCATGGTCATTGGATCGCATACATCTAAATGTATAATCTCTAATAGACTATTAGCACATTCACCTTTCCTACTGAAAGGCATCTTTGTCATCTTGCCAAGCAAGCAAGTTTGATATGTTTCAAATGATTCATAATCAAATAAACCTAAGTTAGTAGACTCATCTAACTTAGTCATTTGATTCTCATTTATATAACCAAGTTGACAATACCATAAGTAGGATAACTTAAGACTATCTATGTTAGGTATCTTTATGTTCATGTTATAAATTAGATTTATAATCAAATGAATTTATGATATATGAAACATGTAAGGCTTGTGCCCCTAAAAGTAAATGGTAAAAGGCTTTTGTTAGTAAAAATAAAAGTTAAGGCTAAAAAGCCATAAAAATATTAAATAAATAAAGGAAATCATAAATTAAAAGTATATTGTAAGCCCAAAAAAGCTTAGGCAATGAATTATAGAGTTGGATAGATTGGCATGCCAATAAGGAACATTTTTGTAGTACTGCACCAGCTATTATTTTGACATTGATTGATTTTAGACAAATAGAGACACCAAGTGCCCGTTCACCGATTCATGGCACATAATGCCATTTATATCATGGCATTTAGTGCTTGTATTATACATGGCACATAGTGCTTAAATTTATTAAAGGCATCGAGTGCCCAGTTCATACTGGTCAGAGATACCAACTTTTTAGTATCAGGATCTCATGGTCCAAACCAAATAGTTCTGTCATAAGTTACTATAAGCATAGAAATTAAATTTAAAATTAATGGATGAAATGAAACAATTGAATTATAAATTTATAAAAATAAATTTGAGAAATTTTAAGCTTCTAAGGTATGAAATATAATTAATAAAATAATATTAGAAAGCCATATCTCAATAGATTAAAGGTCACACTATCTTCCTTTAGAAGAAATTGTTTCTCTAAGAAGACAACATGTTTTGAAAAAAACACCTTTTGTTCCACTGGATTAAAAGTAATACCTTAATGACTCTTTAAGGTATACCATAAATATGCATTATCAGACTTAGCATACAACTTATTTGATATTGTCCTCTTCACATAAATAGGACAACCCTATATTTTCATGTGAGAAAGTGTGGGTTTCTCATAATACCACTTTTCATATTGTGTAACATCAATTAGTTTAGATGGAATTTTGTTTGATACATAAACAACAATTTCAGTGCATAACCCCAAAATACTTGGGTAAGTCTATAAGATTAATCATGGATCAAACCATATCCTACAAGGTCTAATTATTCTTTTCAGATACACCACTATGCTATAGTGTATATAAAGGAGTCCATTGAGAACAATTAAAGAAATAATGAAGGAAACAAGAAATAAAAATAAATAATTAAATAAATAACATGCAAAAAGAGAATGAATAATAATTAAATCAAAGAATATAGAAGAACAACATATTAACAATAGACAAACAAGATAAGGGTACTACATCTAACCTAAATAAAATAAGGTTACCACATTTAACTAGTAAATGGATAATAAATAAAATAAAACAAAAAGGCACTATACCTGACTGGCAGACGGATGCAAAAAGAAAAAGAAAATAAAGAAGAAGAAAAAGATTTGGTCGTGTATAATTGCCTTTAGGAATTAACTCGAGAGAAAATGGGCAAAAAGTTTTAAAAAAAACCTCTAAAAATTAGAAAAATAATGTTTAAAAAGCGTTTTTACCATTTTTAGGTGTGCACTTACCGAAAAAAGTTAACCCTTTGAATTGGCATGGAGTTCAACTTATATACATGAAAATCAAGATGGAAAGCAGCCATTTTGGCTATAGGAAAATAAGTGTTTTGGCTAAAATGGCCATTTCCCATTGCAAAAATAGTTGTTTTCACTACTAAAATGACCATTTTTTGCAGCCCGTTAGGAGTCTACGTGGGACTTTGATACGCGAAACAGCACCATTTTAGGAAACCGAAATGGCATCATTTTAATAAAGAGAAAATGGTCATTTTATGCGCCAAAATGGCAAAATTTTTAATTTTTAATTTTTAATTTTTTAACTCTTTTTTCCAAAAATTTTACTTCATATCACTGAGGGTTTGCCCCTTACATCCCCCTTGGCATCTGTGTTAGCCTGAGGGCTTGAGCCATTTTAGGTCACACTACGAGCTTATCATGCTAGGTTATAGTCCATAATCAAAAGTTAACTATTTTTCTCGAGTTTTATAAAAAAAAGATTTTAAATTTGATCACAACATTCTTATTTATCAGAATTTTTCTATCTTTATTCATCACTGGGCAATTCAAATATGAGAGCCCCCAAAAACTCAGTGTCTATAGTGTATTAAGGGAATTTAGGAAGATATAGCTAAATTGGGTTGAAATTGAAGTGAGTTTGGGAGAAAAATCCTCGTTGGTATCTGTATCTGATAAGGCTCATGGCCATGAACCTTAAGGCACACAACTGTGACCCCTCGAAGGATAAGAGTCCGTTTCGATGGGCTCATAGCCATGACTTATGGTAAATAGTGAAATTTAAGTTAAAGTTTGTAGGGCCACACGTCGTGACCCTTAGGGCATAAGCCATGACTCCTTCATAAAATGTTAAAAATGCTTGTTTTCATATAATTTTTTAATCCTTTTTGAAACTAATGATTTGTGTAACTATTATACATAATAAATGATAGATAATGCACACTTGAGTGATGTAAATATTAACTTTGAATAGAGATAAATGAATTTATTCCCAGTGATTTAAATAATGGAAAATGTACATGTTCATATGAGATTAATTCTATATATATGTTAATATATGTTTAAGAAATGGTTAAGGATTTAAATTTTGGATCGAAGATATCTTAAATTTTATAAATGTAATTAGTCAAGAATTTTAAAAGAAATCTTCTAGAATATGAAATGCATGCTAATATGTATGTATATACATAAATGTAAAGGGAAAGAAATTAAGAATAAATCCTTAAACTTTATTAGTTAACTTTCACAATCTTTATATGTTGAAAAGGTTATAAATTATTAATGGAAATTAACTCGTATCAATGTTTTGAAATGAGAATTTAACATATGATGATATTAGGTGATTATGGAATTTATTTTAACAGGTAAATTGTGTTGTATAGAAGAGATATTATGGTTGTAATAACGATGCATGTGTATTATGAACAAAGAAATTAAAGAATTAATGAACAAGATAATGCTTATACATTGACTAGAATAATAGTAAGAAAAGGATATAGATATGGCAAAGAGAATAAATGAAATTTACCTATATGTGAAAACGGTTAGGACCTGAGGGTCTCATGCCTATGACCTAGGTCTCATAGCTAGGAGATAGTGCTTTATGGCTATAAGGCTTAACTTCATTGGCGTAAAACCTGATGACCACATAATTGTGACCCCTAGGTCCTACGGCCATGATCCTCTTTTGCTAAATAAAAATAAGAACTATTTTCGTACTAAATGATTCCATTTAAAATGAATATAAAGGTATACTGATGTCTAATTAGAAATGCAATAATGATATATCCTTGATGTGTTTGTATGAACAAGATAACCTTGATTGTATTATAAAAGACATATATGTATGAATCAATTATATTTATGAACTATCATGAGAAAAGAAATGCAATTGGCACATATGACATTATGTGCAATATTGTATTTTGTGTGATGTTTGCTATAAAAGTGACATGACATATGTGATATATTATCAACAAGAGGTACATATTTCTAATATGCTTATACTCTTGTGTGAATGAACTGTAAAAAGGGGAATAAGTAGTTGATTTAAGGAACAAAGTCTAAATAATTGTTATATGAATGTGTCATAAAATGATGGCATGATAATTGAGATATATGAGCCTATATTCTACCTAGGTCATGTTATATTTATTGGATAATTTCACATGCCAAATAAGGACCCTCTGTTAGGAGGCTTACGACCCTCTAATATCTATTTTTGCTCTATTACATCATATTACACTCTGCTCTATTGGGTAAGATAGCATTTACAAAAAAGTGTCCCACCATTCCCGTTATTCAGAATCGAAGTCTTAGTATAAGGACAATTTGGGTAAGAAAAAACATGATTTTGAAAAAAGTAACAAATTAACTATGAATTAAATGTATATTTGTATATGATTTTGATTTCTAAATTTGAATGTGAATATGGTAATGATATGAACCCTTGTGGATGCAATTAAAGTAATCTATGAAATATACATGTTATACAGGATGTAGAAATGATATAGATATGATGCCCATAAAGCATTATGCAATAAGTTATATGTTTTTACTATATGAAAAGGGAAATAGATACACTAATAAAATTTAAAGCAACCTAAAATTTGAATACTCGTGCATATGTATGTGTTGATAACTACTATGATTTTTATCATGGTCAAGTAGAAAAATTGATAAAAGTAAATTAGAGAATGAGTGTATAAGGGTATGATGCTCCATAAGAGTAATGGAAATAATATAAAGAGTTGATAAACTTCTAAAAATAAAGATGCATACTTAAATACTCTTGACTAATGATTTGTGAGTATGTCTAGATATATGTAACTCTAAAGAATTAAAGTGAATGATGATACATATGCTATTATCTCAAATTATTTTTAAAGTATTCCCTTATGTATATAGTTTTATATGTAAGCTAGAGACGACATGAAGAGGTTGTCTAAGTTAGAGTAGCACCACTGAGGATTTTTTCCTTAGCGTGTAGGTTTTAGCTCGTGCATGTACGGGTTGGTTAGTAAGGAGGGAGACGCCAAATACTACATCAAACTCCAGTAGAAGAGATATCTAGTTGATGATGAAGTTATATACTCTTTTGATTGTATTACACCCTATATATATATTAAGTTATTATTATACATTATGTTATAAATTTCACATGATATATATAAAGAAACAATGTAAAGTATTATTTATTTATAGAAGGCATGACATGCTTAAGATATTAAGTGGTATATGAAATGCATTATATATGGATCTAGATGTATATGTTATGGACTATACACCACATCCTGTATATAGACTAAGAAATTTAGAGTATATTCTGATTTTGTCATATGTGATTGTATGTTGATTCATGATGATGATATTGATATACAAATGAGCACATATATGAATATGTTGAGTATCTTATTTTCCAAATTTTCGGTAGTGCATCCAAAAAGTTGTTATGCTACCAGAATTTTATGCATAATGATTATATATTATTCATTGAATAAAATGAATTTTTTTGGCTCACCTTCTTGTATGCTTATGTATACAATATGTAGGATCTATTATATGTCATGTATGTGTGTTGTAACACCTCTTTATCGAGTTCTCTTGTGAAATGGATAAAGGGTATTATAGATTTTCAATCAATAAATTCATTATTATACATGTCAAAAGAAACATTTAGCTATGCATCATGACTACCTAAGCTACTAGAAAGTTAGTGGCTTTACTATAACCCTTTCATAGATAGCTACCATACAATTACTCCTCTCACCATTCTTTGTCTCATTAAGGTTTGGTGAAAAAATAGATTTGCCTTTTTTGAAATAATGCATGTCAAAGTTTATGATAGATAAGTTGAATGCCTATTATTTTAATAAAGATCTATCCTTTAATAGGTTGTCTTTAAATGGGAGCCTTATATCATTAGAAAACCCTTTTTGAGATCTTTCCAATGATATATTATTCACGAAATTTTGTCACTGAATGAGAGAGATACAAAGGTTTAAATAAAAATCCTAAAAATTCTCCATTTTCCTATGGCAAAAGTTTGTTAGAATGTGTGAAGGCACATCCTATGGTTGTTTTGAGTATTCCATATACCATTGTAAAGGTTTTTTAATGATCTTTTTAATAATATATTATATGTGTATTTTTTATGCATATTGTGTTTTGTGGAATTCATGATTCAGAAAATTTCATCAATTCTGAAATTTTCTAATTTGTAAAATTAAAAATGTTTATTTATGAAATTTGAGTTCTAGAAAGTTTTATAGCTGTGAAAGTTCTTTATAGTTTGAAATCTATCCAACTTGTGAAACTTTAGATCTAAAAATTTCACAGCTGTGAAAAATTTTTCACAATTGCAAAGTTTGTTTAATTTGGGAAACTTGAGATTTAGAAAGTTCCATAATTATGAAATTTTTCTGTCTTTATTATAGAAAGTTTCACAAGTTGTGAAATATTTCACAGTTGTGAACTTTGAATAAAAAGACTTATTAAACTTAATCATATAACATTTTATTATATGTTAATTATGGACATGTTCACTTATTTTTAATGGTCTTATATGTTATTAATGATCACAATTGATGTCCATATTTTATATAGGATAGACACTGCTTGATTTACATGGATGTTTGGTTGAGTGGTGTTCTGAATTGGTAGAAAAATGGCTCATTTAGAACTATCATTGATTAATTGGTGTATTATTGATCTAGAAAAATATTGGTATGCTTAAGTCGCATATGATAAAAGTAAGACAAACATAGACTTTGAACATAGATGTAGTGTATATTAATATTAGTTTGGATGCAATTTGCTGCAAATATAAGTATTGTTATGCACTTATATGTGTCATGTCTTTTATGTGTATAGATAAAATGGCTTATAAGACTATCATAACTAATTATAACAAAGGTGAGAAACTAAACGGAGATGATTATGACATTTGGCACTATAAGATTTGGTATATTCTTAAGGAATATGATGTTTTAGAGATATTGAATCATGTGATAGTTAAGCCACTTGGTGGAAATGCCCAGCAACACATAAGAGATCTTGAGACTTTTCAAGTCTAGGAGGAAAAGAATAGCATTACTCACATAATGATATTGAGTCATATGGTTGATAATCTCATGTGTGAATTTGAATTTTACATAATAGCTCGAGCCATATAAATTACATTGAAAGATAAGTTTAGGGGCACTTCTGCTAATAAACTTAAGAGGTTGACCATTAAGTTTGACACTTATAGATTACACCCAAATACATCAATGAGCTAGCATTTGAGTGAGCTATTAAACATGATAAATAGATTGAAATCCACTGGTCACAACCTTTCTGATAAACAATAAGTGTAAGTTGTAATAAGATTCCTTCTTACTAGTTAGAAATACATAAAGGTTAATATGACCCACAATGAAAATATCAAGCCTTTTAAAGATATTGAGCACCATTTTATTCTTAAGGATGAGCATTGTGAGGCAATTAAAATAGTTGAGCAAGCTTTTATAGCTAAATATGCTAGAAATTCCAATCCTAAGCAAAAGGGAAAGAATAAGAAACCTTGGAATAAGGCTTGGAAAAAAGGGATCTAATAAGCCTAATAAGAAGAGTAAGTCTCAATTTAAGAAGAGAGGAAAGCATGGTGGTAAAAAGCTTGATATGGCTAAGGTGGAATGTTATTCATGCTATAAAATGGGGCATTTTGCATAGGATTGCCCGGAGCAAAACAAAGTAACACCATACACTAAAAATCCTCATTTTACTTATATTTTTAGAACTTTTTAGTGGCTAATGACAATTCTTTATGAACTGTAAACTTAAGCGCAACAAACCACATAGCTAGAGATAAAGGATCATTTGTATAGTTTTGTTGGTTGCCTTCTCTGAGATATATGGCTTTATTAGGAAATAATACAATAATAGAAGTGAAAGGATTGATACATGCAAATTGGATTTGCGTGATGGATAAACCCTCCTCTTACATGATGTTTTATTTGTTCCAAAAAAATTGCGGAACCTAGTTTTAGTTATTTCTTTTCTTAAATTAGATTTCAGTGTGAATTTCCATAACAATTCCATTGATATTACTCATGGCACTATATTTTATGGTTCTGATTATTTATGTGATGCTTTTATTATGTTGGACACAATTTGTGATTTTATTTATCTTTCTCATAAATATGGTTACTTTACTTTAACAACTGCCTTGGATTTAGATATG
>CANXYI010964345.1:0-10447 GCA_948208565.1 Hura crepitans | reverse complement strand
ATTTAAAACTTATGTTCCACTCCCACATTTCAATGAAAGGAATCCCCCTTCTTTAATTCTTCATATTTTCCTTATCAAACTCATTCATTAGAAAGAAAATAAACACCCCACAGGTAAATTCTTTTCATTTCCAATTCAAACATCCATTAATTTCAAAAATCTCTTTATTTCTTTTTTTATTTTCATTATTTGGCTTGCTAATTAACCCAAACAAGCCACCTTTTTTCTTTTAATTGATAATTATTCTTTTCACTCTTTTATTCTACCATGCCCATATTTTTAAATTTTCTCTACTATACTATAATTTAACTTTGTTTATTAAATTCTTACCCTTTCTTTTTTTAAGTAAAAATTATTTACATAATTTTATGACATTATTATTCCTTAAGGAACAAAAACCATTTTATCTAAATCCTCACTTGAATCACTATATAAAAACATATATTTAGATTATTAGTTCATAATAAATTATTTGCCCCTACTTGACATTTAAATAAACTTGAGGATGTGACAAGCTTAATCCCTTCAAGTGTATAAACACAAGTTCATACTTGCTTAGTATACATGTAATACATTTATGATTTCATAGCTTTCAGCAATAATTTAGATTCTATACTATATAAAATTTCTTTAAAACTATTAGGGTTATCATTTTGACTAGAGTTACATGTTTGTTATCATTTATGAGAAATCTGTATTTCTCTACAACAACATAGAATTAGTAAAACATCTAAGTGCTTTTGTGATGATAGGTTCTTTCAATATTTCAACAACATGAGTAATACGATCATTATTAATTAATTGATCATTGTCTATTTATGCTTTTAAACATCATTAAGTTCTATTCTGTTCCCATTATCTTCTTGAGAAGAAACTCTTTCTCCTAGAAAAAAGAGTGCTTTGAGACCAACACTTTTTATTCCAATGGATTGTAGAATATAATATCCTAATAACTCTTTAAGATATCCAACAAATAGACCCTTGTGAAATTTAGCAACTAGTTTATCAAACACAGTTCTTTTCATATAAATAGGGAACCTTATACTTTCATATGAGAAAGAATTAGGTTTTTGTTACACCATATTTCATAATGTACAACATAAACTAACTTAAAGGGAACTCTTTTTAATGCATAAATAGTAGTTTGCAGTGCATAGCCCTAAAATAATTTTAGTAATTATATAAAACCCATTATTGATAGAATCATGCCTAATAAAGTTTGATTTCTCCTTTTAGATGCACCATTATGTTATAGTGTATATAGAGGAGTGAATTGAGATATAATCCCATTATCTCTCAAATTGTTTTAGAATTCATTACTTAAGTATTTGCCACCTTGATTTGATCTAAGTGTTCTCGACTTCATTTTTCTCTTTGAACTTTTCAAGGGCTTCAAATTTTTACTTCATTAAATACAAGTATCTATACTAAGAATAATCATTGATAAAGGATATGAAGTAGAGATATCCACCATTCACATGTGTAGTTTATAGACCACATACATCTATATATATTAGTTCTAAAAGACCATTAGCACATTATCTTTTATAACAATGGGTGATTTTGTAGTCTTGCCTTTTAAACAAGATTTACATACTTCAAATGGTTTATAATCAAATAAGTTGAAGTTGTTAGACTTATGTAACATAGTTATAAACTTTGCATTTATATAGCTTGAATTTCAATGCCATAACTATGATTGATTTAAGCTATCATTTTTAGGTCTCTTAGTATTTTTATTATGAATTTCTTTATATTAATTTAGAATATATATTCCATTGACATTTAACCCAAATAATAAGGCATAAAAAATATGGAGCAACACTTTTTTTTTTTGTGAAAAGTTAAAACCTTATCGAATAATATAGGATAAACAAATAATGCTCTTGTCCGAAGATGGAACAAAGTAAAAGTTATTCCATTCCAAAATTAAACTAAAAGGTAAATTTATATAGTAAGTCTTTATAGTTAATGCAACAACTTTTGCTCTATTTGCAACTCAAAGGTACACATCACCATTATTTATCTTTCTATTAGTCCTTAGTCTTAATAAATTATAGCAAAGATGAGAACCATATCTAATATCTAATACCTATTCATCTTCAATCATGTATCACCGCTAGAGTTCTTTCTTCCACCTTGCAATATAATGACAAGTTCAATATCTCATATTATTCCATACAACTCTATTAATTGAACATCTCTTCAAGTGAAAGATAATGGTTTTAAGATCCATACACTAGTGCTCTTTCTAAAGCTCTAGGGATATAGAGGCAAGCATTATACAAGATGCCAAGTAACTATCATTAATATACTATAGATTTACCTTTTGAACTTAGACATCATCTAAAACTAGTGGGATTAGGGTATCTAATACATAGGCTATCATTTTGAATCTTAAAAGTATCTTTATGTTTTTTTAATAGTCTGTGATGTTACAACTAATCAACTTATCAGTAGCAAGTATGCTGTGTAGGTTCATGTTATGAAAAATGCTCTTGATGATAAATGCCTAGATATAAAAAATGAAAGCATGTTAGAGTATGATATCCATTTTATAAGGTTATTAATTAAATGTATTTAACACACACTATTTTACTATCAACTAATAACCCTATTTTTTGATCCAAAAAAGCTCATGGGAAGATTTCTTAGTGGGTTAGTGCCCATTTACCACTCAAATTTGATCTTAACAATGCTTAAGAAGAATTTTCAAAATTAAATAGTACATTTCTCAAACCAATTGCATCTCATGTTGAATTATTGATTCATCAACTTTTGAAGCATGCATATGACATATACAATTCCCTAACCTTGACTATTGTTAGAAGTTTACCCTAAAGCTCATGTAATAATGTTATATTCATGTATTTTAACCTTATGAATTTACATGATAAGGAATTTCTCTTTTATATCATGGTATTTTTATATATTACTTATAATGTTTGTAATGTCTTAAACTATGTTATAATGTCCCTAGTATAAAATCACAGTGTAGAGGAAATCAAAAAGTGTACAAGATGTGAGATTCTTATTGCATGCAAATGTGATATACCTAAATATTCTTGATCATAGTAATAACAACTTAGGAAATTGTTAATACTGATAGATCAACATATGTTATACTTACTTATTAAATAAAGTGGTAGTTCTCACAAACTATAAACATAAAGAAAGTAAGTACATAAATGACCTAACATGAGATTTTCACATGGATACTTAATCTATGTGTAGACACAAGAGTTTGAGATGCTTCTTGGTTTAAAGGGTTTCTAATGATAAATCCCATAGATGCCAGATGTTTCACAAGAGATGTAAAGGGAGGCTTAGAAATTGAAGAGAATATCTTAAAGATAGAACCTAAACCACCTTTAAGAAAGGACTGAAGAAGATACCCAATGAATATCTTATAATGTCTACATAGACTATGTTCACGAGAAGAATAAGTCCATATAAACCTAATTGATATAGAGGATATTTGCATTTGTACTATTTTTATTCCATGAAGACCAAGTCTATAAGGACCAATTTACTTGCTAGTTTATGTGAACTACAAAACATAAGTTTATGTAGACTCAGATAAACCTTAGGTACCTTGAGAGCACCTTTTCGATGGTCGGAGGAACATCCTTTATAGGGACTATGTACCTTATCTTGCAAGTGAGGTAGAGAAGCCTAAGTTGGAGAGAGAAAAAAAGACTTCTTTTAGGACTTTTAGAATCCTTGTTGATAAAAAAAACACTTTACAACCATTTTTCCTCTCATTTTCTACCTCCCCCTCACTAGAAAAGCCCTAAAAAAATCGTAAACCTTTATTACCAAAACATAAAAACTTAAAGAAAGTCCCCTTTTGCTTAGTCTTGAAGGAGCCAAACCTCACACTTTTGAAGGAATCCTCCATTTGTGGTAAATACCTAAGGAAACCCTTATAAGGGGTTATCTTCCCTCTCTTTCAACTTTGTTTTTCTAATTTTTTATTATTATTCTTTGTAATTTCATCTTTTCCCTTAAGTTTTCTTCTTTCAACTTTTGTGGTTACGGACCCTCAATGATAATACAGTGTTTAAAGACCTATTTTGATTGGTTTATTCTATTAGAGAAGAGAGACCTCCATTATTTTCATTGGGATTATGTATTTTTACTGGGGATGAGAGTGGTTAGTAGAGTTGCTACCTAGCTTTTACACCAGGACTTATGATCTTCTATACTAGAAAGGTTTAGAATTCATATCTTATTTATGCCTGAACAGTATGCCTTTTTTTATATATTGTAATTTTTATGAATCCTTTTTCAATAAAATCATATAATATACTTAAGAATAATTATGTCACCTTTTCATGTAAAAGAAGTAAATTATGATATTTAAACATATAATAAGGTATATTGTTCATATAGAAAAGTGGGCTATTGATTAGTTATGGTGTGACTTGACAATTACTCATAATTCCATGGGAATTGGTGATAATTGCCTAACTTCCATCTCTAAGAGATTGGCCTTTATTGAAACATATTTTGTTATGGTGACTTTTGATTAAAAAAACTCAAATCCATTTTGTTATGAAACATTGATTAATTATGTTAAAAATCATTTAATGTGAAAGTTAAGCAATTAGCATATAAAATAAGTTATTTAACTAATTATTACAACCCAAAATGAACAAAAAGATATAATAAGGTACAAAACAAAAAGAAATAAAGTAAAGCTCTTGAATGGTCCTATTTGCATGTCGTTTAGTTTGTGTAGACTCTATATGGCACTAGCTAATGTCTGTGCAAACTACAGCTTATAATGGATATTATGTCGATCCAAACCTCCACTCTAGTAAGGAAAGTTACTTGTATACAACCAAAAAAAAGGAAAATGTTTAACGATACTAGATAAAATATTTATATAAAATCTTAAAGACGATAAGAAACACAAATACATGATAAAACTAGAAATCAAGGACAATGTTTGTGTAGACTTTATTCCTCATGAGAGAGAGTCTATACAAATTTATAGATAAAATATACAAATATGAAATAAGATCATCCGTATGGACTACTTTCCTTACGAGAGGGAGTCTGTGTGAACTATACAATAATGTTGACATATTAACATGTATTTTAACTAATGAGATAATTTACACAACATGCTATCATCATTGAATAATATCAACATGGTGAACAAAAGATATAAAGCATGATATATAAGACACTTGAGACATTATTTCTGAACATATGTTCATGGAGGCATCATACACATGTTAAGAAACTAAGTTTGTGCAGACTTCATCATGTTTAAAAATAAGTTTGTACAATTAAGTAAAAGACAATAGAATGAATATGATATAATGGCAATTAATTGTACATTATAAAGCACCTCAAAATCATGACTTACTCCTATAATCAAAGTAGGGATATCATAAAATCACCAAACTTATGATCAATCCTTGGAGGTATGAAAATAATGTCAATATATATAGAAGAGGACTCAAATATTACCTTATGAATAAACTCTTCAAGTAATAGCATAAACATGTAGGAGTACAGAAAGAATTATTTTAGGTGAGGCTAATAGGACTAGTAGAGTGATTTTTTTTGGAGTCCTCTTCTAGACTCACGAATGGGTTTATTTGCTATTACGAATTTTCTTCTCAACTTCCCCCTTCTTCATACCCATGTAAGGTATTTATATGATTAGGTTTAACAGTTTGTCACATAAAGAAAGTAGAATCCTAATAGGAATATGATTCATAGACCAAATAAGATGATCCTACTTCTAAATGATTTTATGTCAATAAGTCTGTGTAGACCTAAGTGATATACTTTCTCACCAATCTATGAGCTTTGGGCTAGGTGTTGCACTAGGTTTGAGTTAGTCTATACGGACCCTTTCTAAAATAGGTCTATACAGACTTTAGGCCTTAGGCTTGGTGGAGCTAATTTGGCTAGTATAGACCTAGGTGGAGTATGTCCCTATTGATCGTATTTAAAATAGGTCTATGTAGACTTATATTTGTTTCCTAAAGGGTTTGTGCCATTGCTTAAGAGCGTATCTCAGGTGATCATCATATGCTAAAAAAAGTGATTAGGTCCATACTGTAAGGGCTCGCCCCCATAACCCCATTTGAATTAGTGTCAAGCTTTAGCCCAAGCCCTTTACTATTAACACAGATTCACATTTCTTTAACAATTCAAGTCCTACTATAAGCTTTTTGAGTGAAGTCAAAGTTCAAATATATAAGAAAACGCTAGACCCAAAATCAAGGTGTCTACAGTTCTTTATTAATTACCCAACAAGAAATCCACACAGACCTCTTCTAATAAAGATAGAATTCGTGTAAACTAACTTCCTCAAAAGCACATTTTTATTTGCTATGTACAAACCTATATCAAAAAAGACATTTATCTTTAGCCCTTTTATTTTGCATTTTTTATGATGATTTTAGGTTCCTCTATAGGGATGGGTTATTAATAGATCCATTTTAATGGGTTTACCCCCTTTGAGAAGGGAGATTATTTCTATATTCTTTTTATTTCTTTTTACCTATTTCTCTATTAATTTTTTTATGGCTATGGTTTCTATTTATTACATCTCTTTTGTATATTTTGCTCTAATATTTTATAGAATAGGTTTTAGTTATTTCTCTTTCATCTATCTAAGTGCATGCATCAATTTACATAAACTTCTTTATTAGGGATTTTTGAGTCTGTGTGAACTTATTCCATGCATAAATATTATATTTTGCATTTGCATGGACCTAGACTTTGTCATACCCCGCAATTAGGTTGTTATATGTGTTATGTGTTTCTTTAAAGGTGGTAAGTCCGTGCAGACTTATACTGGGTATGCCTTTGGGGTCTATACGAACTTATCCTAGTTTTGGTAAACTTATTTTCTTTTCTTATATCTTATATTCATATAGGGTCTATAAATAATTATTTTTACCTTTTTAGATTTCCTATAGTACAATTTTCAGTCATAATTATTTTAAATATTTCCGTGTATAATTTTATACATGTTGTGATAGGTAGATTTAAAGTGATTTTGATTTGATTAAATTATTAAAGTCACAATAAAAATGTTTTATAGAAGATAAGGATTTAATTAAATAAAAATAAATAGTTTTAGAGCGTAAGTCCATAATTGCTCAAGATTGTCTAGACTTTGCAAAATAATGATCTTTTATATGATAAATGTTTTAATTTGATTATTTTGAGATCTCAAGTCAACTTACACAAAGTTTATATAATGAGCCTAATAAAAGTTTTAAATATGAAAAGGGTTTTAATTACTAAAAGTGTTTTAACAAGTGAGGATTTTGGAATCGATGTTCCTTTTATCAAATAAAATAATTTAAGATTAATGTCCCTAAATTATTAAATTGGCCTAATTTCATATATGTCATATATATATAGTTTTATTTACTTTAATGTGTGATATCTTTAATTGCTATAATTTTAATTCACTTGCTCTTATGTGGAAACGTGCTTTTTTTAACACAATAACGACATGCTTGAGAGAATTAATAAAAATTAGAACCATCGAGATAAAAAATGATATTAACTAGTGGACATAAATGAGAGGAATTCTCAAACCGTAGAACCTCTTTAGTTTACTTCCTAAATTAATGACTCAAGTGGCAACTCACACTCATCTATAGGTAAACCACTTCGTGGAGGGACAACATCATGATATGTCAAAAATTAACTGCTCTGATAATGGTGACTCCACTGGGGACTATCTATAATGCTCATAAGTTAAGGCTTCATGAAAAATACCTTCGAGGCTTAAAAAGTGTGCCTGAAGTGCCAGGTCACCATCACAAGGCTTAAGGTAGGGCGTACTAATCATGAAACTTTGGAAGGCTTAAAAATGACATAATTTAAAATTTAATAGAACTAATAATTTATTTTAGGCAAAAATCTAGCGATTTGTAGGCTTAAATAGACTTAGGCTAAGAATGACTCGGGATGTGCCTAGATGGACCTGAAAATACAATACCCTCAAGATTAAAAATTCACCTAAGGCAACTGGTGAAGGAATTTTTAATTTTTGAGGTCATTTGCTATTTATCCATAATTTTGAGATTTTCATGCAAACTGAGAAATTGGTTAATTGTCTTACTAAAGGAATTTTGACCTAAGATTTTATAAGCCTTAAATAGGCCTAAACGAGGACTTTAAAATTGACACAACAATTTTTTAAGGTCAGTGTAACATTTTTAAATTTCTCAAAGTTTTAGAGAAAAATTGAGATTTTGGGGCACTTAGGTGACATGTTTCACCAACTGAGCTACCTATGTCAACTATATAAATACCCCTCTCATGCTACATGGACACCTACTTAGCATTCCACTTTCCACCTCACTTTCTTCTCCTCCACTCGACACCTATCACTTTTTCTCACCTTTATTTCCATGGCTTCCCAAGCTTAATTCAATCCTAAATTTTTACCTAAAATTACTTTACTGAGTTAATAATTGATTCTTAAAGGGTTAGGAGGCCATAAGTAAGCCAAAAATTTAAAAAAATTCAAGAAATTCTAAGTATACTTAAGGAAGGGGTTGAAAATTCAAGTCCTTGAGTAAAGTGGCTTTCATCCCTTTTTATTTTATTTCCTAGGGGATTTCATCATCCTAAGGGTTCTTATGTTCTTATATTTTCATTTGGAGATCTATGGAATTTTTTAGGATTTTTCTAAGGCATGAATGTATGTATATAAGCCAAGGTGGAGTTGATGTTCAGCATGTGAAATAAGGGTGCTAAAGACTATGCAAGACTCCATTTCAAGTGTAGGTATGTGAATTCAATGTAATTGAGGCATGCCCTATTTAATTCAAGTACACTTTGTATCGAAATAATGTATGGAATTAGTGGTTAAGGTGGTTAGTGTGTGTGTAATAGTGAATTGAGCTTATTTTGAAGTTATTCCCATATGAATTGAGTGATTTATAGGAGGATTTGGTGGAAGGAATATTGGCAAAGGTATGGCCTCACTTTGGCTAAGAGGGTCCATGTGCATATGGTGTGTTATGGCATATGTATGTAAGGTTTATCATAAGCAATGATGTGTATGTTATGGGATTAAATGTCTTATATATGTGTATGGCGAGAAAAGGCAAGGTAATGGATTGTGCCATGAATGGTCGAGAGGTATCTTAGGTTGCCTTAGATTTCAAGTTGTGTGTATTGCATGGTAGCTGGCATATGTGATAGGAAATTGTATGTTGAGCATGACATTAGATTTACATATGGTCAATTTGATGAAAATGTGCATGTATGTGTTAATCATGGCAAGGTTGAAGCATGTATAGTGTATGTTATAGCATGTTTTTCTTGGTATATCATGTGTGTAAGCATGTATGAGTTAGAATTTTTATTTAGGAAATATGTGTGAGTTGGATATTTGAGATGTTCATGCATTTGACTTTTATTTAGTGGTGGCCGAGAGGTATGTTATGGTTAGCATATATGTGATTGTGTGTGATATGGTATATGACATGGTGGCTATATATTCTATGACATTATAAAGGCATGAAATGTGCATAAACATATGAGTAAGCATGGTTAGATAATTAGCTAGTGTAGGTAAAGGAATGATGTTCATAACTGAGCTAAGAAATGGTTTGAATATGGCTTAAAATATGGAAGGTAAAAATGAAATATAATTAAACTTGTAATATCATAAAATTATGCACAAAATTGGGACAAATTTTTTTGCTTGGTTTTACATGGAATTTAAGGCCACTTTTGAGGCCATTTAGGTGGTATGAGATGACATAATTTTGGTGCCACAATAGCATAGAGAGATGGTTTCTAGTGGCATGGAAAAATGCCCAGAAAATAGTGACCATAAACCTATAACTGTGTATGAGAAATTGAAAAGTGACCTATAACTATCCTAGGAAAATGCCTAACTGGAACTTGGACTAGAAATGGCCAATAAATTCATCCAATTGTACTTAGAATAATGATATAAAATGAACCTAGATTGGACTTGGAATTGTGTAAGAATTTGTCCAAAAATTTGCTTAGAAAAAAGACCTATAACTATTTAGTAGGACCAAAATGGTCCTGTAACTGTTTGGATCAAAATTCAACTATTGAATTAAATTTATAACTATCTATTATTCAATTCTAAATATTGTAAAATGATGATTAGTGAGTAAATAGACATAAAATAAAGATAGATAGTCCATTAGTTAAACACCTACTGGATGAGTTAACTAGTTAACTAGGGATTAGCAGCTGCTAAATATTTGATGGTGATTTTTTTGGATATAGAGGGGTCTACAGACTAATCTCTACTATATATTAGAAATATTTAATGATGATATTAGATATTGGGAGGTCTATAGATTGATCCCTACTATCCATTGCAGTTACATAATGTTGGTTATTTGGATATTAGGAGGACTATGGACTGATCCCCGCTATCCTTAGAGTGACTTGCTATTAATTT
>CANXYI010964319.1:0-15363 GCA_948208565.1 Hura crepitans | reverse complement strand
ACTTTTATCGATTTTTGTAAAAAACTTCTCGATGTTAAAAAAATTCCAATTCCAATTCCAATGCCAATGGACTATTTTAGAATACTTAAGTATCAAGTTGTATCAATCTTGAGTTAATTTGAGCAAAAAGGGAAATATTTTATGACTTAGTTAAAACTATGTTACTATTTACACCACACTATTGTAAAATCTTTAAACTTGTTTTTAACCATCTTAATGACATCATTTTTATTCCAAAATTTTCACATAACTTTATTAGGATTAATACTTCCATTTGGTCACTTTAGTGTAACTTAGGTTTAGAGAACACTATTCATATCCCGATAAGTACTATTCCTAACATTATGATTTTAAAGCATTGCAAGACTTCTCCTAAACTTTGATGCAACCTCGGGTCCCTATAAAGATTATTGATGTAGGAACACTATACAACCTAACTATCTCTTAAACATTTGTTTTTGCTAGACGGTCTAAAGAGTATTAACAAGAAATAAGTCGAGATAGTACATTTATCGACCATTACCCATATGACATCATGCTTTCTATAGGTCAACTGTAACTAATTCCAAAGTCCAAAGTTATCTTATTCCATTTCAATTTAGGTATTGCTGAAGGTTACAACAAACTTGATGCTTAACATTAACTTAATGCCATGTCAGACATATAGCCACATACTCTGTTATCTCCCTCTTTATACTTAACCTCTAATAGTCGATCTTTAAATTCTAGTACATTTTGTTACTTCAGAGATCAATAGTATAACAGCTGCTATGAGCCTCATCTACTATCAAGCTCTTGAGCTAATCACTATTTGGTTCACAACACTTATCGTAATAGTACATTTAGCCATCATCACTTTATATCACTAAAGACTAGCCTTAGTATGGCTTTTAGTTTCTCATAATTCTTTTGAGCTTCCTTCACTTTTTGTAACAAGTTAGACTTCATTCTCATCTTAGGCATGATTGCTTTCTCATTTACAAGCTTTAACTAAACATTCATGGCCCTCAATGCTACACATGTAGAAAAATGATACAACATTCACTTATAAGTGTTCATAAAAAACAATATAACTTATTAAAATAGTATTCTCATAAAAGCTATACTTATCAATGATTTCTTACTCAAGGCATCGACAACTACATTTACCTTTTCTAGATAGTGGTCATCATATAGTTGTAGTCTTTAAATAGTTCTACCAATCTCTTCTATCTCAGGTTAAGCTCCTTTTAAAAAAGCTTCTATTAGGCTTTCTCAAATTAATTAGTGAGGGCTATTGATTTGCATTGAAATAGTGGGAGTAAAACATGTGTGTATTATTAAAGATGTTATAAAATGCATTTGTGCACATAATCATACACTAACATCTTTAACCTTACTCTTTACATACTGATACATTGAAACAAACATTATCTCATCTAACCTGAATTCGCAAAGTATTGGGGACACAAATAAATGGTTGGGGCAAACTTCATATACCGGCTTCAAAATCTATGATTTTTTGTCATATACGAGAAGATCGATTATGTGTTGGAGTAGCCTATCACACCAATCCATGGTGGCAATGTTAGTATTGATGAACAATTTGCTTATTTGAAGGTTGTTAAGGATAGTGACTTAGAAACATGTTTAATACTTACATCATTATCCTTAAAGCTTCAAAAGCAACATGATTAAATGAATACCCACACCATTCTTTTTCACATTAATGAGTTGTTTAAGAAGCAAAGAAGGACTAAATGACATGAGATATCTAAGGCCCTACTTCACTGTAAGATGGTGGAGGGGACTTTAGCTGTATAACATGGGCTAATGAATGGGTACATTGAGAGGCCCACATTTTTTCTATTTACTATGGATTATGAGCTAATTATTAACTTATTAGTATAATTATTGCCAAATAATTATACACAGTTTATGCTTAACTATAAAAAGAACAAGATCCAAACAATAATTTCTAAGCTAGTGAACATGTTTAAGATTGCAAAGGAGGTTGTGAAAGTGAACACCAAGGTAGTTATGCTTATTAATTCTACTTCTTGTAAAGAAGAAAAGAGGAAGAAGAAAAAGAACATGACTAAGGCCTACAGTAGGGTGAAGAAGAAAAAAAGCAAGTAGCCTATTGTTACTATTATTGCCGAAGAGATTAGATTTAAGGTGACTCACTTTGATTAGGGCAAGATCAAGCATTGGGAAAGGAACTATAGTGGTGCCTCTACTTCAGGTATTTATGTTATTGAAATAAACACTAATACTACTCTTTATAACCACTTAAGGGTATTAGATATCAGATGTGCTTCTCATTTAGTTTCTAATTTGCATAAACTTAAAAGTAGTAGAAATGTGAATAAAGGAGATGTAGATGTACATGTAGTTAATGAAGTAAAAGTTGTTGCATTAGATGTTTATTTTTGTATTTACCTTCTAGATTAGTACTGGCACTAAATAATTATTATTATATTCCTTCAATAAATAAGACTTTGATGTTTCTATTAATAAGAGCAAGGGTTGCTTAATTTATAAGAATAATATAATTTATTGTTTTAGTTCAAATGTTAAAGTATATATGTTTTCATTGATGGGTGTCAAATCCACCTAAAATAATTTCCTACTCTTTAGACACAAATAAATTGTACGTAATCTGAGCAGGGTTGAATCCACAAGGACAAGACTTATTTAAATCTTTTAAAGACTAATATAATTAATTCGAAGAATTAAATGGGGATTTTATGCGATTGAAAATTAAATCAATAATTTAAATTAAATAAAAGCAGAAAATTAAATGTCAAAATTAGTAGATATAAACCTAGCATAAGGATTAAATTCAGTTTAATTCTCAGGATTGGTTATGGACATGAAAGATACTTAAATGATTATTTCAATCAATCAGTTATAATTATTGAATATCATTTAATAACTAATTCCTTCTTAAGAGTAGATTAATTATGAAACCTTAATAATTAATCCCTAATTAATCGAGGCAAAACCTAAAATACTGTTTTAGGAATTAAGTCGTTAGAAGCATTAAGAATTAAAGGAACCTAATTCTAATTAATAAACTTAACATCGTAGTTTATCATAATTATCTTGTGTATTTTCACAACATGGTTTGTTAGTTCGTTGCTACTAAAATTAGATTTATTAAGTAATTATCTTCTAAAAAAATCTGAATAGCATTTACAATTAAACAAATCATGCAATTGCCCAGATTGTAGAATCAATAAAAAATAACAATAAAAATAGGTAGAAGAAAATACAGAAAAACTGAAATAATAAAGAGAAGAGAAGAGATTGATTTGATCTTATAATCCTTGTTGAACATAAATTTTAATAATCCTTAGTTAGAATAAAGAAATCAGCCACACATGTTTTTGGCAAACATAGAAAAATATTCAGAGTCTCTGTTTTTAGTACTATTCACATTCTTCTTTTTACAAGGAATAAAAAGGAATAGAGAGAATCCATAAAAAGGAGAATTTGATTCCTAAAATTTCACTAAAGGATTAGGAAAGATAGAAAATAGAAATTCAAATATTCTCTAAAATTGTCCTATTCAATAAGGGATTATTTCCCATAAAATTCTACATAAAAAGTATAGCTAAATATGATAGCTGTCTAATAAAATTTAGGCTGCATTTGATAGTTAGCCGCGACACTTAGTCTTGACCTAAGGCTAACACCCGTAGCTAGACAAATTCTCTAAAAAATCTTTAAAACTCCTAGAATTGACTTGAAATTTTTAAAGCCTATCCAAATTAACCAAAATTCCAAAACTAAGTAAATCTTTATCAACTAAGCACAATTAAACATGTAAAGGCTTGGGAAATTATAATGAAAATGGTTCATAAAGGCACCTTATCCAATACGCCCACACTTAAATTGTGCTTGCCCTCAAGCAAAAGCATTGGGACAAAAAGAAAGAGATGGTGGAATGCAGTTTCCTTTTTACAGCCATTACTACCTAATTCCAACAACTAAAGCTATAAAATTCGGAAAGAAATCAAGCAATAAACTTCTATACTCCAAAAAGGTAAAATGACAATCCTTCATAATTCAATGAACACTCGCTTGGTAAGTTTCAATCACACAACAAATTTTAATCCATCTAAAATTAAGCTAATGCACATGGAAAAATATATTTAAACTTGCCAAAATAGATTCACACAAGGCACACAAGTGTTAAAAATGTAGACCAAAAGACTAAGTACCAAGATATATAATTTATCATTTTTCTCTCAATTTATTCACTAAATTATTGAATTTTAGGCACTTATCAGGCTTGCCTAGGTATCTTTAATAGATCATAGTCTGAGGCGGCTACTAGCACCACTCATAATCAACTAAAATATGGGTGATTTGAATCATTTTTGGCCCAAATAAGGGGTTAATTCTCCCAATATTGGGTTACTCCATACACAAACCTCCTCTCTTTATTTATCTAGTTTTATCATTTTTCAAGGAGAGTTTGCTTAAGGACAATAGCTATCGTGTAACCTGAACCAACTAATGATGGTGACCATAATTCCTAAGACCAGCGGAGTGAAAAATTTAAGAGGTGCCCTTTTTATTTTATTTTTTAAATTTTTTATTTTTTTAATTTTTATTAAGAGAGAAAATTTTAATACTAGTCTTCAAGTCTCATTTCATGCAATTTCAAGTATCAAGATTATTTATCTAGGCAAGTTTTAGTTACTTTTTCACATGTACATGGCAATTCAATTAATATGCACACAAGATTAATTATTTCACCTTTTTAATCTAAGCACAATGTTGAAATTATGAGTTTGTGAACACAAGTGGAGAATAATGAAATAGGTAGTCTAATCACCTCTCTAGAATTCATAACATAAATTACTAGACTGAAGTAGTAAGGCTGCTTCAGGGAAATCACAATCTTAAAAAAATACAATTGAGTCAAAATAATTTTCCTACAAATTTAGAAAGAAAGAAAATTAAACTATACTGATTATGGTTATTATTCAAGCAAAGTAAAAAATAGCAACAATTATGTACACCCCCACACTTAAAGCACACAATGTCCTCATATGTAAAAATTATTTAAGAGTATAATGAGATGGAACTCCCTTAGATAGGCAGCTAAGTGTATGGGATGTAGTTGATGTCGAGGATTCTATAAATGTTGATGATGTTCTTGTCCATGCGGGTTAGCTGGTCCTCAATTAAGCCAATTCTTCCCTCAAGAAAGTTAATGCACTCATCTATCTTCTCGTATCCATGTGAAGGATCAATCCTAACTTCTTTTTTTTAAGGACTAGCTCCTTGAGTGGGGTTAGCTCTATTTCCTCTAGAAAAGATTCTCAAATGGTGTGGTACTATAGGACTTGTAGGGGTAAAACACATATGCCCATCCTTTTGGCCTAGCATGCCTATAATATCCATTTAACATTTAAAGGAGCCACATCATAGGTAATGTGTATATCTTTTATCTTTTATATCAAGTAAATGTTTAGTGATAGCAAAGTAGGTAATTAATGATACTAAAATAAGTGGCCTTTTAAATGATAGAACACTGGAAAATTGACTGGCAAGCTAAAATCCTAAATTAACTCTCCTAGCAATCATTATACACCAAAGGAAAAATAAGTCAGTTTTTGAAATGATTTTAAATGCATCTTTCCTCCCTAAAAATGAGAAAGTAAGAAACCTATGTATAGATCTCAATGATCCATCTAACAAAAATGTATCTTTAAAGGAGCCTGGGTCATATTCTATGGTGTCATTCTATGTGTACTCCCTATAAATAGCTAGGCTCTCAAAATCCTTATGAAAATCACACAAGCTAGTCAGATATACAGTAGAGTCAGCCTCTTCTTCAAAAATAAACCCTATGGCGACATTAAAATCTATGATAGACATTTTGATCCTATGCCCTATCAATCTAAATGATATCACATTTGGTGTTTTTAAGTTGAAAGTTGCTAAATCTTTTGGCTTCTTAAATGTAAATGTGGTGTAAAATTCCCTACATAACTCAGTATAGGCAGGTAGGTTTGAAGAGCAATGAGTTTGTCAACCAATGTTGGCAATCAGTGTATTCACACGGTTCTTAATGTGTAATTTACATGATGTAAATGGATGTATCGATCTACACTGCACAACTGGGAGTTTAGAGATAGTGGCGTACCTTTCTTTTTCCTTGCCCTTTGTGAATGATAGGTGGCTGTTCAGGAGGTTGTCGTCAGGTTGTAAAACTACCTTCCCTTTTCACACGTGAGACTACTACTATCTTATAGTTTTCTCTTGTCTCATAGATCTATCCTATAGTCTTATTTATGGTTGGTTGTTAGTGTCTTTTAGGTCACTATCTGGTTTAAGCTTGATTCAGAGTTGAGTTGATTTAGCTGGGTTAGGTGTGTCTGGTGTTATTATCGTGGTTGTGGTTGTATTAGTGGGTTGCTCTTAGCTCTCCCTTACTATTAATGATGTAGTAGGTTCATCAGCTTATGGTGCACTAGGCACTTAAGGAGGTTAGGCATTAGTGGCTACTAGCATTTGATGTCAATGGGTACTGGTAGATCTAATGGGATCATCGATCGACATCACCTTTCATCAACAACATTGGGATGTGGTCACTACACCAACCCATGTAGACCAAACCAAATTGGGATGTGCTGAATTTTCATTGAGAGGGATCGATGCTGATGTCATTCAGCATTTTTTGTGAGCTCTTATTTTGAGCAGCATGGTATCTGTTGAGCATTAAGAAGAAGAGTGTGTCTATAAAAAAATTTTTTGATTGAGTGTTATCAAAATAAAAAAGAATTAATTTTGAAACTGAGTAAAAAGATAGGCACGTCATCCTTTTGTGTTAGTCGTGACCTAAGGCTAAGGCCCACAACTATTAATACTTTATTAAGAATTTTTAACTCAATCACTTTGCTGATGTTTCTTTCACTCTCTATTGTTTTTGCATTTGCACAAAAGGATAAAAAATGCATATGAGAAAAATCTATCAGGTCTTAATGTTGAAGATAAAAAAATATTCTTTTATAACATATATCCATAAAAATTAAAATAGAAATATGCATAAATCTTTAAATGAAAATTAACAATCCTAATTGGACAAAAATTCAAGAGGTAAATAAAAGTCAAAATTACAAAACATAGTTAAAGGAAAACAAAAGCTTTGGGTTGCCTCCTAGAAGCGCCCTTGTTTATCATCCTAGGCTTAACATTGCTACCATTAATTAATGCAAGTCTGGCAGCCTAGTTAGACTTACTTCCTCCATATTGTGTTCTTGAAAACCATCATAATATAACTTTAACTGGTGTCCATTTACCTTAAAAATTCTTTCATTATTCAATTCAATTATTTCTATTACACTATGATCAAATGTTTTGTTAATAACAAAAAGACCTACCCATCTAGAACATAATTTACTAGGAAAGAACTTTAAGTGAGAATTAAAGAGTAAAACTTTTTGTCCGATCGAGAGTCATTTCATAGAAAGTTTCTTATCATGAAGGGTCTTTGTTCTATCCTTGTATAGCATTGTATCTTTATATGCATCTTTTCTCAATTCCTCCAATTCTTGCAAGTCTAATTTTCGCTGGTCTCCTACCTTATTCAACTCCATATTGCATCGCTTAATTGCCAAATATGCTTTATGTTCCATTTCTATAGGAAGATGACAAGACTTTCCATAAACTAAATGATATGGTGACATACCAATTGGTGTTTTATATGCTATCCTATAAGCCCAAAGTGTGTAGTACAAGTACTGACTCCAGTCTTTTCTTATCGGCTGACTGTTTTCTCATAAATAGACTTTATCTCTATGTTTGACACCTTGACTTGTCCATTCATTTATGGATGATAAGCTGTGGAGGCTTTATGAGTTACATTGCATTTCTTCAAGAGTGTCCTTAAAAGTTTGTTCCAAAAATAAGTTCCTCTGTCACTTATGATGGCTTTTAGCACTCCGTACCTAACAAAAATGTGGGACTTGACAAAACCTACAGCAACTTTAGCATCATTAGCCTTTGCTTCTACCTATTTAAAAATATAATCAATAGCTAGAATTATGTACTAATTACCAAATGAGCAAAGAAAAGATCCCATGAAATCAATACCCTAAACATAAAAAATTTCACAAAAAATCATCAAAGTTAATGGCATTTGGTACCTATGACTTAAATTACTCGTTCTTTGACAATTATCAAATGTTTTGCAAAACATGTAAGAATCCTTAAACAAATTTGGCCAATATAGAACACACTCAAAGACTTTTCTAGCTATCCTCTTAGGCCTAAAGTGTCCTCCACACATATGGGAATGACAAAATTTCAGAATAGATGCAATTTCATGATTAGACACACATCTTCTGGTAATTTGATCAATTTAATGCTTCCATAAATAAGGTTTATCCCAAACAAAATACTTAGCTTGACTTTTTATTTTATCATTTTTAGCTCTTGACAAGTCATCCGATAGCATGCCGATCACCAAGTAATTAACTATATTGATACACCAAGGGATTTCCTCTTGAACTGTTAGTAGCTATTCATTAAGAAATTCATCTTATAGTTGTTGTGGCTCCCCACTTATCAGCAATCTACTTACATGGTCAACCACAAGGTTTTTAGATCCCTTTTTATCTCTAATTTCTAGGTTAAATTCCTATACAAGAAGGATCCACTTAATCAACCTTGGCTTTGCTTCTTTCTTCTTCTGCAAGTACTTGAGTGTTGCATGATCAGAATAAATAATCACTTTAGCACCAAGCAAATAAGATCTAAATTTTTCTAAAGCAAAGATAATAGCTAATAGTTCTTTTTCTGTAGTGGAGTAGTTATTTTAAGCATTGTCCAGTGTCTTCGAAGCATAATATATAATATGAGGTTTTTTTCAATTTTTTATCCAAGAACTGCACCAATGGCATTATTGCTAGCATCACACACGATTTCAAATGGGAAATTCTAATCTAGTGGTTAGATGATTGTTGTTGAAATTAACATCTTCTTTTGTTTATCAAAAGCTCCCTTATGTGGCTCATTAAATTCAAATGCCACATCGTTCTATAAGAGTCTACAGAGGGGGCGAGTTATTTTGGAGAAATTCTTGATAAAATGCCTATAAAAACCTGCATGTCCAAGAAATGAATGAACTCCTTGCATATTAGTGGGGTAAGGTAAGTCTTTAATAACATCAACCTTAGCTTTATCTACTTTAATTCCCTTAGCAGAAACTATATGCCCTAAAATCAATCCCTAATCAACCATGAAATGGCATTTCTCATAATTCAAGACTAGGTTAAACTCTAAGCATCTCTTAAGAATTTTAGCAAGGTTACCTAAACATTCTTCAAAGGATTTACCATATATAATAAAGTCATCCATAAACACTTCAATGATTTTTTCAACATATTCTAAAAATATACTAATCATTCACCTTTGAAATGTTACAGGAGCATTACAAAGTCCAAAAGGCATCTTTCTATGTGTGAATGTTCTAAATAGGCAGGTGATAGTTATCGTTTCTTGATCTTCAAGTGCGACCAAAATTTGAGAGAAACCTGAATAGACATCAAGATAGCAATAGTGAGTTTTACCTGCTAGTCGTTTAAGCATTTGATCAATAAAAGGTAATGGAAAGTGATCTTTTCTAGATGAGGCATTTAGCTTGCTATGATCAATACAAACTCTCCACCCATTTTGGACTCGGGTCAGCACTAATTCGCCATTTAAATATTTAACAATAGTAATACCCGTCTTTTTAGGAACAACTTGAACTGGACTTAGCCAATTACTGTTTAAGATAGGGTAAATTATACCTGCATCAAAGAGCTTAAGTATACCTTTTTTTACTACCTTCATCATGGGTGGGGTCAAACGGCATTAGGCTTCCTTAAATGACTTGCCACCTTCTTTAAAGAGTATCCTATGCATACAGGTGGAAGGGCTCAATCCCTTAATGTTGGCAATTGTCCACCCAGTAGCTTCCTTATGTTTTTTCAACACTTAAACTAGTTTTTCTTCTTTATGAGAGCCAATTTTGCTTGATATGATTACTGATAAGGTGTTGCTCTCACCCAAGAACACATACTTTAAGCGGGTCAGCAATTCTTTTAATTCCAAAATTGGTGCTTGCATAATAAAGGGAAGAAGTTTAAAGTCAGAAACATGGAACTCAACCTTTTAGAGTGCATACCTCATGGCTTTGTATGATTTCGAGGCTCCAACTACTTCTTTTGGTTCAGCATTAATCACCTTATTCTTTTTAGCTTTTCCCAAATCATTAATAGTATAATTCTCGTACAATGCAACATTCAATTCACCAGTTTCATATATAAAAAAAAAATTCAACTAATGGAACAATAGTATCAATGCCATATACACATGACACTTCATCAGGATATCATGGCATCATAAACATTAAATTCAATTATCTCGCCATTAAATTCTATGTTAAATGTACTGTTATGCATGTCAATTTTAGTCTTAATAGTACTAATGAAGGGTCTTCCTAACAAAATGTCAGAAGTATTGCTAGATCTATCCTTTTCCATATCTAGAACATAAAAATCAATAAGAAATATTAGTCCATTAACTTGAATTAGCATATCTTATAATACACCATTAGGATACACAACTGATCTATTAGCAAGTTAAATAACTACACCTATTAGTTTCAAAGGGCTAGCAACTAAAGAGGAATAAATAGACATAGGTATGACATTTATCAAAGCACTAATATTACATATAGCTTTCCTTATGCCTATATAACCAATTTTGCAAGAGATAGTTAACATAGCTTAATCTTTGCATTTGGTAGGCAATTTCATTTTGAGGACTGCTAAAATGTTCTCCCAAACACTTATTTTCTCTTTACTAGCTAATTTTTTCTTGTTGCGTATATTTCTTTAAGAAATTTAGCATACCAAGGTATTTGTTTAATTGCATCAAGTAAAGGGATATTTACCTCAACCATACAAAAGGTCTCTAGAATTTCTTTCTCCTCATTTTCCTTTGACAATTTAGCTTACTCTCAGGAAATGGAAGACTGATTACTAGTGATTTGGGTTGCTGGTTGCTATTCTTCTTGGATTGGTTAACTACCTTAAATGAACAATAACTTCTTTCTCTGCATCTAACTTTAGGTGCAAGTACGGCTAGCATCACGACTAGGTTCCAGTTGTTCATTCCCACTTCAAAGTGTTATGGCACTTGCATTTTGTTTCAGATTTACTTCAGTCTGAGATGGCAGCCTTCCTTGGGATTCTAACTTACTCAAGGAGATTACCAATTGACTCACTTGGCTTTCTATGTTTGAATGCTAGCGTTGGTTTCCTACTGAAATTGCACAGTATTGTTAGCAAGTAACTTTACAATATCTTTTGATGACATACCTTATTTAGAAGTGGATTGTCGTTGTTGTGGTGGTAGTGGTCTTTGCTGCTAGTTTGGTTGTCTTTGTCCATAGCTAAAATTGGGGTGATCTCTCCATCTCGGATTATATGTGTTCAAGTATAGATCATATCTTCTTTGTGGAGGACCTATAAATCCTCCTATGGCATTAACCTATTGCTGGTCATCCTCTAAAAATATTTAGCACATATCAATTGGATGGCTAGGGTAAGCATATATGCCACAAACTTTAGATGGTTGGGTAGTTCTTACAACCAAACTTTTGAGCAACGTTATAAGTTAAGCAAGCTAAGATTCAATGTTAGATGAACTTACCTCATTAACCCTTCTCAAGGGTTCTTGATTTCTATACTGCCTTGATGTCCTAGCCATGATGTTGATCAAATTATGTGCATCTTCTAAGGGTTTTGTGTCAAGAGCACCTCTACTAACTGCATCAATCATTTTCTCTCTACCTCTAATAGCCTATTGCAAAATTGTTCAATTAAAGATGTTTATGATATATTATGCTATGGAAAACTTGCACAAAGACTCTTAAACCTCTCCTAATAGTTGTAGAGAGTTTTATATGGCTTTTGTTTGACTCCAGTTATTTCCTTCTTTATTCTAATTGCTCTAAAGGGAGGAAAGAATTTTCCAAAAATAATCTGACAATGTTCACCCATGTTTCAATGGAACTTAGAGGTAAATCAAATAACCAATCTTTAACATTATCTTCTAATGAAAAAGGAAAAGCACGTAATTTAATTTAATCTTTAGTTACTCCCTGTGTTTTCATGCTAGCACAAACTACATGAAAAACTTTAAAGTGCTTGTGAGGATTTTCATGTTCTCTCCAATAAAACTTGGGCAGCAACTGTATCATGCCCGGTCTTAGTTTGAAATTCACATCTAAGTTAGGGTAAGTGATGCAAAAAGGGGGCTGATCTATTGGTGGGGCTATTATGACCCTCATAGGTGCCTATCTTGCACAGCCATGGTGGGTTGTCCTTCTTTCGAGTCACTTGAGGATTATAGCAAATTAGGGGCTACTTCTTCCTTCATTTTTGTTGAAATGCTTGCTAGTTGTTGCTTTCTAATTTTTGTTTCTTTCATTAGTCTCCTAGTGGTCTTCTCGATTTTAGAATCATACTGGAGTTCACCTATACGATCAGTTTTAGTAATAAAAGAATAAATTAATTAAAAACCAATCCCCAGTAATGGCACCAAAATTTGATAGGTATCAAATCCACCAAAAATAATTTCCTACTCTTTAGACACAAATACATTATAAATAGGGTGAGCAAGGTCAAATCTATAGGGAGTAGACTAATTTAAATCTTTTAAAGACCAAGATAATTAATTCTAATAATTAAATGGGGATTTTATGTGATTGAAAATTAAAGAAATAATTTAAATTAAATGTGAAAATCAGTAGATATGAACCTAGCATAAGGATTAAATTCAGTTTTGTTCTCAAGATTGATCATGGACATAAAAGATAATCAAATGATTATTTCAATCAATAAGTTATAGTTGTTGAATACTATCTAACAACCAATTCCCCTTTAAGAGTAGATTAATTATGAAACCTCATTAATTAATCCCTAATTAATAAAGGCAAAACCTAGAACACATTAAGAATTAAAGGAACCCAATTCTAATTAATGAACTTGACATCGCAGTTTATCATAATTAGCTTTTGTATTTTCACAACACAATTTATCGATTGGTTGCTACTAAAATTAGATTTATTAAGCAATTATCTTCCTAAAAAATTTTGAATAGCATTTACTATTAAATTAATCATGCAATTGGTTAGATTACAAAATTAATAAAAATAACAATAAAAATAGATAGCAAAAAATACACAAAAACTAAAATAATAAAGAAAAGAGAAGAGATTGATTAGATCTTGTAATCTTTATTAAACATAAACTTTAATAATCTTTGGCTAGAATGAAGAAATCAACCACACATTTTTTGGCAAACACAGAAAAATATTCAGTCTCTATTTTTGGTACTCTTCACATCCTTCTTTTCACTGAGAATAAAAGAGCATAGAGAGAATCCCTAAAAAGGGGAATTTGATTCCTAAAATCTCTCTAAAAGATTAGGAAAGATAGAAAATGGGAATTCAAATATTCTGTAAAATTATCCTATTCAATAAGGGATTATTTCCTTAAAATTCTACCTAAAAAGTATTGCTAAATATGACAACCATCTAATAAAAATCGGACTGCATTTAATAGTTAGCTGCCACCCTTAGTCTTGAGCCAAGGCTAACACTCGCAGTTAGATAGATTCTCCAAAAAGTCTTTAAAACTCCTAGAATTAACTTGAAATTTATAAAGCTTGTCCAAAATAACAAAAATTTCCAAACAAAGTCAATTTTTATCAATTAAGCACAATTAAACATGTAAAAACATGGGAAATTATAAGGAAAATGGTTCATAAATGCACCGTATCATTGATAGTGAAAAGTAAATTTATATCATGAATGCAAAGAGACAAAGAATTAATAGCCTAAAATGATATTTCTTATGGCACTATCAACTTGGTTGTATAAATGAGAAGTACATGACTAAGTTAAACAAATTAGGTGACTTATGATCATTAAATTATGAGTAATCTAAAACATAAGTTGAACAAATTGGGTGACTTATGATCATTTGATTATGAGTAATCTAAAACATGCTGTGACACCCTAAATATTTTAGTAATATTATGATAGAGTACCCTGAGGACGAAAAAGGATTTTAACACCTGAGGATTCGCAGTGTCTGCAGTACGAGGCATTTTTAGGAATAAAAAAAAGTTTTTTGATACTCGAGTTATGAAGTAATGGAAATCAAAGGAAAATAAACTAAATCAATTGATGGGTTAGTAAGTTGGAAAAAAGGGAAATTTAATTTACTAAACTTATTGGATGTTCGGGCATCTCAAGGGTTAAGAAAAATATATATTAAGCCATTATTAAAGTGGGGAAATTAAAATGCTTAAGGTTAGAAATTCTAAGACTTAAGGAAAAAAATAGTAATAAATAATTACTTTGGAAATAAATTAAAAGAAATAAAAAGGAAAGAAATCAAACAACAAAAAATAAGAAGAAAAGAGGAAGGGAAAGGACAACAGTGGGCTAGTGAAGGCATCTGATAGAGCCTGACACAGTGGTGATAGAGGCAGGGGAGGTTGTCACTATAGGTAGACATCTATAGGAAAAGAGAAAAAAAAGAAAGAGGAAAAAAAAAGGGAGGCAGCAATATGGTGGCATTAGGCTGAAGTGACAGCCATAATAGAGGTGCCCTAACTCCACCATCAACTACCGTCGACTATAGTAGAGAAGAAAAAAATAGAACTGATAACAAAAAGTAGAGGCAGGAGAGAAAGGAGGTAGAGTATAAGCTGTTGGGATGTAGCACAATGATGGCTACATTGCCACTCCAGTCTGATGGTAGTATCTGTCTGCTAGTGCAGACAGAGGAAAAAAAGTAAAATAGAAAAGAGCAAAAGAGAGGGGATGAACAAAGATAGAGGGGATAAAAATAAAGAGTCAAAGAGGATGGCAGTTTTCCAGTGGCAATATGTCACCATCGACAATAGCAGGCCACCCATAATAGCTGACAGAAGTATATACAGGTAAGGAATTCCTACTTTTGGCAATTTAATCTCCAATTTAAATAATTTAGTTGGCTAAATCCCTTAAGGAGATTAAGGGTAAGGGATAAAACTTACTTTATGTGTGTGTGTCTTATGAGAGTAAAATGGAATTACTATAGTGGGTTATTCAGGTAGCCATGAGAGTATGGAATGAGGTGTGTGATGGTTGTTGTAATTGGCTTACATAGTGGATTTTAATCGTATAAATAGTATAAATTGGCTAACTAATGGAAGTAATTATATTTTGGGAACATAGTGTATAGGATGATTATTATGTTTTACTATTAGAAAGTATTTTTAGATGCAACATAAGTAAACCTATAAGCTAAAATGAAT
>CANXYI010964213.1:0-10709 GCA_948208565.1 Hura crepitans | reverse complement strand
AAATAAATAGTAACCTAAATATGAAAACTACACTTTTATATTTCAAACATCTCAATTTTAGCACAAATTGGTCCTCTTAACCATCCAACATCAACTCAAAATCACAACATCACAAAACATTTGCAAATTACTCTAAAATACAATTTAAAACCTATTTAAGTAGTTACAAAATAGTAATGTTCCAGATTAGGCTCAATCCCTCTTAAGTTACATACAAGTGCCATCTAATCATTTACATCACAATAATAATATATACAAATCTATAAAATACCCAAAAAGTAGTTGGCTCTTGATTTGAAACAAATTCAAGGCTTTGACTCTAATTTGGTTCTTTAACCTACGCATTACAAATAAATTGATGCACTAAGAAGATTTACTTAGTGGTGTAATTAAGGAAATTTAAGGTGCTTATGCATTAATAAGCATACACATATGAAATGGCAATTAAATTCATATATCTATATACTTATATGCTTATGACATACTTATAGGGAAAACAAGTCATGAAATTATGCCTCAACATCATAGATATAAACATCCAACATAATATCTATAATCAAGCATAATTAAAATTAAATATCATGTTGGTTAGGAAATAACTGCATTAATATAATTAATAGCCCACACTTAAAGAAACACTTGACTAAACTAGATAATAGGGATACCAGGCCACTGTGGCCATTTGGACCACCAAGGCCCATATACCGAACTCGAAGGTTATTACTGGACTTGAAAGTCATTACCAGACCAAATGGTCATATTCCAGACCCATAGGTTATTACCAGACCTGAAAGTTATTAAAAAGACACTGATGTGTCCTAGCAGCTACTAGTTCCCTAGTTAACTAGTTAACCTATCCAATCTAGGTTAACTAGCATGGGCTAATCACCATAATTAATTTTCTTATTAAACCAATTTAAATAGCTTGATTAAATTAAACATGGTGGTTAGGTCAACAAATGACCAACCAAAAAACTATGTTCATTATTCTCATCCTAATTATACACATATGTAATATGACAAAATCATCAACCAATTAGGATATCAACATTTTCATGCCCATATACATATTCCATAATGCAAGCATTTTATATTGAGCATAATTACCAATTTAAATCAACACCTTATGGCTTTAACATAATTCGGCCATAATGTGTCTCTCATGACATCATCACATTAAAAAGGAATTAAACATAGCACTATACAACTTTAAACTTAAAATAAGTATATGACACTTAAATATGCCATAATACTACTTAAAAATCACATAAAGAAAAATGAACATAAATACCTAAAGTATGTCACATAAATATTACCATGAGTACAATGGCGTCAAAGCCTTTATAAAACCATGTAACATCTCTACATACATATACGTAAATATTTTAGGCTATTCAACCATATCAAAACATACATTCTCCATCATACCCATTTCTCATAATTAAAACACCAACATAATACATAACATTCCATCATAAGAATTTAATGTGCCTTATGCTCATACATGATCACTTTCAACATATTACATGCCTATTTAGACCTTGTACCATTCAACCATATGCCATTTATCACCACAAAATATTACATTATGCACCTATTCTGTGATAAAAGTTTGCATTCACACCATTTAATCACGTTAGCCAAAATTAACTATCAAGCATACTTAATTCTATCACACACACACATGCCATTACATAGGGCATTTTCAGCCCACACATGCTCACACACCTCTTATGCAATTCATTCTCATTCTTACATGTATTTCTAATCAAATATCATCACTAATAACATCAATATTCATAATTACATCATTAAAGCATAATCTACCAGTTCCATAATGCATAACACACACAAACACACAAAATTTTTGAAATTACACTTACAATGAGTACAATAGGTGATTACGAGCACACTCATGCCTTTGCCTTTCCCTTATTCTTTCAATTCTCGCCCAGGTTAACTACCAATTATAGATTCAATTTTATAAAAATCATATAAAATCTAATACGCTTCAAAAATTAAAATGAACATATAGATGGATTTTTGGGTACCTATAAAACACGAGAAAAATATTGGAACTTGAAAAAACTTACTCAAACTAAAAATAGTCACTATTTATCAAGACTCAAATTCGAGCAATTCTTTTAGTTTTTCCATGATATCTCACTTCTAATAGCTTCTAGGAGTTATAGAGGCTTGGAGGATTTATTTAGATGTGAGAGATTAAGGAGAAATAAGGGATGGAAGGAGCAAAATACACTACTTTGGTGGAAGGAGTCTGTCATCTAAGAGAGGACAGGAGAAAGGAGTACTATTCAACTATTCACCAAAATAATCAATTTTGACCTTTATATAGTGTAGGCAGATTTCCTCTTAAGTCCTCTTATTTTTCCTTTCTTAAAACCACTCCAATTATCCTCAATTAACCTTAAATAAACTTCCTTAAAATCCTATAATTAATGCCCCATAACCCTCTAAAAATTAGAGCTTGAAAAATAAGAAAAATCGAATAAAATGTCCTTATATTATTTTTCCCAATTTAGTAAAAATATTTCTTGAACTCCAAAAATTCTAATTTTAGTGCTAATGGACTATTTGGAATATTTGATTATCAGGTTATTCTAATCTCAAAATTTTCTAAGGAACTTTTGAAAATTTTTATGGTTCAGCAAAAATTAGGTCACTATTCACATGACATTGTCATAAAAATTAACTGTTGCTTCTAACCACCTAAACGATTTTATTTTGACTTTAAATTTCAACCAAAATTATGTTATGATTAATACTTTCATTCAGTTGGATTAGTGCTCATGACCTCGAGAAAGCACCATTCACGTCCCGAGAAGTACTATTTATAACATCGAGATTTTTTGGGCATTATACTTAAATGCCTTATAAAGGAAAAATAGATGAAAGTAGTAGAGGAGGAAATTGAGTCTTTGAAATCAAACCAAGTTTGGGAGTTAGTCAATTTACCCAAAGGATGCAAAGCCATTAGGAATAAACGGGTTCTCAAAATGAAGTGAAAATCTGATGGATATTGAAAGATACAAAGCTCGCTTAGTCGCAAAGGCGCATACACAACAAGAAGGGATTAATTACGAAGAAATTTTTTCTTCTATTGTTAGGTTTACCTCAATTCAAATAATTCTAGCTACAGTAGCAAGTATGGATCTTGAATTGCATCAAATGGATGTAAAGACTACTTTTCTCAATGGAGAATTGGAAGAAAAAATCTATATGGAACAACTAATAGGTTTCATTAAAAAGGGCCAAGAACACAAAGTGTGTCGACTTTTAAAGTTAATATATGGTTTGAAATAGTCTTTTAGACAATGGTATATTTGATTCCATAATATAATAATGTCATATAATTTTAATATAATTGAAAAAGACCATTATGTATACCTTAAAAGATCTAAGGATAAGTTTGTGATGATATCTTTATATGAAGATGACATACTAATAGCTGGAAATGACAAGGGGCATGTAAAAGAAATGAAAGATTGGCTATCATCACATTTTAAGATGAAATATATGGGTAAGGCTACATATGTCCTTAGAGTAAATATTTCAAGGGATTTTTTAAAGATTTTATTATCTCTTTCACAAGAGCCGTATATTAAAAAAATTCTTGAATGTTTTCATATGCAAGATTGCAAACCTATTGATACCTTACCATAAAAGGTAGAGCTTTGAGTCAAAAGTTATATCTAAATACACCAATAGAAAGGAACAAATGGGTAAAGTTCCTTTTCAAGTGCAATTGGAAGCCTTATGTATGCCATGATGCGCGCAAGGCTTGACATATGCTATGTAGTTAGATTGTTAAATAGATATCAATCCAACCTAGGTCAAGAACACTAGAAAGCAGTGAAGAGAATCTTATGCTACTTGAAGGGCACAACAGATTATTTAGTATGTTGTCAAGGAGTTAATTTATGTTTAAGAGGCTATCATGTATAGCTCTTTCCATAATTAAGGTTGAAATTGTAGCATCTTCAGCTACAATCCAAGAAGCCATTTGGTTAAGATGGTTCATGGTTTATTTGGGAGTAAATGCCAATGCTAATGATTTAGTAATTATGTATTGTGATAGTTAAGCAGCAATGGTGAATAACAAAGATCCCAAATATCATGGAAAAATAAAGCACATAGATATTAAATATAACTTCGTGAAAGATATGGTTACACGAAAGGAAGTGAACATAAAATACATATAGGTGCATGATATGGTGGCTGATCCATTTGTAAAGTCTATTCCAAGAGATACATATTATAAGCATGTTAATTCATTAGGTTTGCACATATGTTAAATGTACTTATTTACCTTTTTTTTTTTTTTACTTTCCTAATTATGTTCAGTAATTATTAATGAAAGATGTTTTATTTCTTTTTTATGCCTAAGATTACTTATGTGGCAAAGCATACATATATAAGTATGTATATATATGTTGCATACATCTTCATATTGAGAAAAAAATGTGTCGGACATATCTTAGTTTGGCCTTATCACATGGGCAATCACCTTTGCCATTTTGTATGGTTAAAGATGAGACAATTTAAACTAATTATCTAGACGATAGTTGAGAGACAAGTTTAAATATTAATGAATGTCGACTCTAATTTGAATGAGGAATTAAGTTATAAATTTTATTTTTTGTGACTATAAGTGACTAATTAAATAGTTGTCACTATGTCTATCTCATTGCCAGATTAGGGTTTTAATGATATAAGGTATGTAAGTGAACTCAAGTTAGATATTGAGTATATCTAAACTATAATCTATATGGTATTCATAAAAATAATAGACATATGCTTCATGGGAAAGGATGAAATGCCGTAACATGTGATTTATACTACATGTGCATATAATTTGACCAAAGGGTAATAAAAGTGAGATCTCAACTTCATATTGTGTGAGACCCTAAGATATTGAAGTAATCTCATTAGGTACCCTTTTGACTCTAATATATTTCTCAGATCTTTTAATTAATGCTTGCTATCTTAGAATATTGCCAAAGGATCATGAATGATTTGGTCCAATGGAGTATTTCTAGAAAAGTGAATTAAATAAAAGATGCGAGAATCGAGATAAGAAAAAGATCACTAGTTACAGAGAAAAATATCATATTATCTATGTACATTCAATGGTCAGCTAGTTATGTTTGTCTTTGGAAAAGCATAATTTTGAATGTACTTGATTTATTTGTTAAATAAGATCATTAGAAATAATATATGATATGTGATCTAGGGTATTGCATTCTAACATACTCCAAGGTTCATTATTCGAGAAGTTATATACTCCTAATAGATATGTAACTAAAGTGCTATCATAGTATGCATGGTCACACAACCTACTTTTATATGAATCTTATAGAATTAAGGAGAAAGATAGTCCTATCATATGTAAGTGGGAGATGTTAAAAATAATGGGCAGGTCATCCGTGATGGGACTCGACCTATTTTGTTATAAAAAAATTTGGATATGGTAACTGATAGGTAGTTACCATAATTCACCTGACCACTAAGCAGATAAAATAAAAAGAAACATGTATTTTTTTTGATTCCATTCTTCCTCCCTCTGACTCTTTATTCTTCCCAAAAAAAAAAGAAACAATAAGAGTAATTTTCTCTCAATCTCTTAACTGGCAGAATTTTAAGAGTTTCTGCTATTCAAATAATAAGAGCTTGGTTTCTGTAAGAGGTAATTCTACCATGAAAGCCTTATACAATTCATTATACCATTAATGTGATTATATAACATACCATGCTTAGTAATTTTTTATTTTTTATGTTTTCTTCATGAAATACATGGGAATTCTATAAATTCCAATAAATATATTATAAAAGTTTCAAAAAATAACTTATTCTTTTTAAAGGATATAATTTTCTTAAAAGAATATTATAAACAAACATTATTATTATTAGTAAAAGGCTTAACTAGAGTATCATTTTTATATTAACTAACTTGTATAAATATAACCATAACTAGAAATTGTAACACCCTTTATCCATTCCATGAGGGAATCCAATAAGAAAGTGTTATGACAATTACAAATAACATATAACAATATATACAAATACAAATATAAATGCACTTGAAAAGGTGAGTTAGAAAATTTCATTTTTACACTTTTTAATGAAAACATTTTCCTTTACAAGTTAAATCATTTCACTACTTTAATATATTTCATAAATGGATCTTCATGTTATTACCATATAAAACAATTAAAACAATTATGGCTTATCATGTAAAAAATTCTACGTCATAATGGCTTTTCGAACACAAATTAAAAATTTTCAACTTGTAAGAAAAACACTTCATTTATAATGTCATTCTCTAAACAAACATCATCACTCAAAAAAAAAAAAAAAAAGAAAAGCTCATGCTTCATACTAAGTAATAACCTCAACTTAAAGTTCCATAAGTCACACACTCATACTATATTCACTTATTAAATTATTTATATAAGATATAAAGCGATGGTGCTTTAGAAAGCACCATTGCTTTAGAAATTACTACAAAATAAAGCACTACACATATACAAGAATTTAACATCTATATAATAATCTTTCATCAATAAGAAGCCTAGAAAACCCTTTCTTATAAGCTCTTATCTATTATTGCTTTTTGATGCAGTGTCCAACTTTGCCCTTTTCTTCTGTAGCTTCAAACTTATACCTATATGAAAGGAAAAGCCCTACACTAAGTATAATTGTTTGTGGTGCATATTCTAGACAAGTCATCTTAACTAGTCATACAAGTATAAATGTACACAACACATTATAAGGTGTTTAATAGTAGCATTAAAATTAATTCTAAATAGACATTTACATTCTTACTATTAAAATTAATTCTAAATAGACATTTAAATTCTTACTTATAGATGATTAACATAATTCATACATACAGTCTACACTTTCCTTTCATGTGTACCACTATTTTCTCATTTAATTTAGCTATAGAATTAGCATGTTTCATACAACATGGATCATATAAACCATGTATATAGATCATGACATACTTTTATTATTACATGTAGCATTTAGCAAGCATGTGCATGTGACCTTAATATCACATATATAATCAAACATACATGTTCACTCCATACTTATGTTATGAAAAATTTATAATACACCTCTATCATAGCATTATGCTACATCATACATATCAATCTCAAACATTGGTCCTAATTTACATCATGCGTATATGCATATTTTTCTTTTACATGGCATTCCATACACTACTTCCCATAAAATTGACATAAATTAGGTATTATGTTATATAGAAGCATTTGTATATTGTAATATGCATGTAAGTATTTTGTATGCACATGTTTCATGCCTTGACATATACATACTCACATATACATATTCATGTTCATTAAGATGAAGTTTAAGATCAAGAATTATCATTGATTATCTAATATTCATTATACTTATTAATGGTCCCATTTCTTTTTAGGGTTACATTGTTACTTGGATAAGGGATTGGTGTAATGATTGATATGAATTGTTGATTTCACAATGGCACCTGAAGGTATAAGTAGTTGTACTTGAAGGTATAAGTGGTGGTACTCGAAGGTACAAACAACGGCAGATCTATAAGTGTCCTCTATTTGGCATGCCAAACTATCCTAATAGGCATCTTAGGTAGAAATGGGATCATACTTGTCAATTCCAATTTCATTTCATTAGAATGTTGTATACATAACACTTTTCGTATACATATCACATATGCAAGCTTTGTTCATGCCATATACTTAATGAGCCATAAAGGCTTTCTTTTCCTAATCATAGGCCAATAAAATTCCACTTTCATATACTTGTTCATTCTCAAAATGTCACGCTCAACTTTCAGTCTAATTTTTAATAAGGTTAGAATGGAAATTAAAAGAAAAGTGGGGAGTGAAATAGATTTATGGATCGAGTAAAGTCGGTTGGTGTGAATAATGAAGTGAAAATTGACTAAAGGGCAAATTAATAATTATGTTGAAAAGCTAAGAGTAAAATGGGAATTTCACTATTCATGCTAGAAAGGTGAGAGACACCTATGAGAGTAATGAGAAAGTGACATGTGGTATGGTAATGATGACAAAATGTGAGAAAAACAAAGTTCGGGAGTGGGCCCTAATAGATAGTGACAACCGAGTTGTGAATAGTGTTCCTTGGCCAAATAGAGTTAACTTGACTAAAAATTAGTATTAATTATAAAATGTATTATGGTGAAATTTAAGAAGCATGTGATGTCATATAAGGGGTTAAAAATTGAAAAAAAATCTAGATTATGATGTAATGTGAATAGTAAACCATTCAGAGTTGAATAGAAAAATTAAAAAACATACTCAAAAAATTTCGAAAGTGGCACATCCTTATGGTTAAAAATTTTAAGGAATCCAAAAATCACAGTGTTGGAATTTTCTAAACATGGGAGCTATTAAAAAAATTAGGGAAAAAATTCAATTAAATGTTTATATTTAATGAAATATGGTGGAATATTTGTGTAGGAGCATTCTTAGCCTTTGGATTAAATAGTAACAAGATAAATCATAGCCATCCAAGTGTGACCTATAATTATTGGCATGAAAAATGATTAAAAGACAAATACACATGAATTAAATCTAGCCATCCACGTGTAAATACTATCTTTTAATTCCAACCATCCATTCACCATATAAATATGTAAATAATAATTAAATGTGACACCTCTTACTAGATTCCTGAGGAAACCTAATAGGTGATGCATTTCTCACTAGGTCACCTATCCTGAAATTGCTCTAGACCTACATTCCTTTAACACTTAAAGATTATTTATTACCCAGATAGATATAGCCTAGATTCTCATTTATCACCTATACATTACTGTTCAGGGTGTATTTAACCTAGAAATCCATCTAACAGCCAACTATAGATTTTATAGAAGTTTAAGTAGCACAATGGTTACCCGGGTGACATTATAAAAATCAAACTTGTGAAAAAACACTTCTAATAACCTAAATTACAACTCCTATCACCCTCTGGACCCTTCTGGTCTTCCATTATCATCATTATATCATCAACAGTCATTCAAACTTCACACAGAGCCTCAAGCCCAAAAACATCAAAATCAGACAAAAATTTAAAATTCAGATAAAAGCCTTATTTATACATCACTGCTCTCACTTATAATTACAGACACTAGCAGCTTCTAAGCTAGCTGAACCTATAACCTATAGTATTTACATGAGTTCTTGCTAAAACCATTAAAAGTACAAAATCCTATACCATTTAATGCCTTTGGTGCTACACCATACAAAACTTGAGGTTGGACTGCTACCTATGCACCAAAACACTGGTATGCTAAGTATGAAACTCAGTGGTGAATTTGATATAACAAAAACATGTCAATGTGAGCATACATATGAATTAGACATGCCATGGATGCATGAATGCAATATATGATAACCATGTTGCAAAATAATATTATTTTATTAACCAGTCTCATAATTCAATTATTTACACATGCCATTTTTGTATTGTCATTAATTTCAGTGTTACTGTTATCCTTTATCAGGTGAAATATTCAGTTTATTAAGTAGGCCCAACTAGATAGAGTACACTTTCAGACATTGGACCAAGAGGGAACTCAAACTGTATAATGGCCCTGTATATTAAACCTTGAGCTCTATAATAACCTTAGTGTAGTGGCCCATTTTGTGGACCTCGACCACTGCACCGGCTTAGTTTGACAATAAAGGCCTAGATTTCCCTAGTGCCAGACAAATAAATATATCATCATATCACATTATCCACATCATAGTGTAGTGGCCCATCTTGTGGAACCTGACCATTGCACTAGCTTAATTTGATGAGCAGACAATAGTAACAACAAAATAGTGCAGTGGCCCATCTTGTGGACCCCAACCGTTGTATCGGCTAATCTGATAAATAGATAAATATCATTATCATATCATAGTGCACTGGCTTATCTTGTAGACCCTGATCGCTGCACGGCCTGGTATGATAAATAGATAAATATCTAGCAACTACTAATCCCTAGTTGACTGGTCAACCCATTCAATGGGTGTCTAACTAATAGGCCAACTTATTTTTATTTATGTTAATTTTCTTAATAATCATCATCTTAAATTATTTACAAATGATTAAAACATAGTTATTATTTATTTCTAACAACTCAATTTTATCCGGACAGTTATAAGTCATATTTTACTGGACAGTTAAAAGTCACTTTTTATCATACTAGTTACAAGTCCATTTTATGCCATAATTCAAGCTATACAAACTTGCTATTCTAGGCCACATTCAATCTCATTACAATGACCCAAAATGCCAATAAAAGAGGCCTCATATTTCTATCAAAATTGAATACAAGTTACGTTCAATTTATAGGTCATTTTTAGGCACGTTTAGGACCTCATTTTAAGGTCACTTTTTGCCATTTCTTCCATGCCATTTTATTACCAATTTTTACCCTAAATCATAAGCACATTTTCATTACCTTTATATGTAATACCTTATATCTTATTCATCCATATCTTTCATGCATATTCCATACCATTTAGATATCATTCATTATATGCTCAACATTTTATGCCATTCATATATAACATACACCATGTCACACATATATAACTTACATGCCATACATGCTATACCTCTCTACCAATACTTCATTATAAGCACACACATGCTTATTCCCACATTTG
>CANXYI010964154.1:0-10941 GCA_948208565.1 Hura crepitans | reverse complement strand
GACCATGGAAGTTTTCTCTATAAGTCTAAAAACTTCACAAAAAAATCTTTTATTTTTTATTACCAAAACACTAGTCTTATTGCATGGAGTTTAATCAATAGGTAAGATATCATGCATTGAAAATTCTTTTTATTATTCATTATTTCCTTAATCATCAATGATCTTTAAGGATTAATTAGCTACATGAGGAGGTTCTCTTTAATTCCTAGGGTAATTATAAGACTAGGCAACAAGTTCATGTGTTTTATTATATTGTTTAATCATTTTTAATTTAATTCAAAATCAAAATCCCTAGAGACTGCCTCTTGTAAGGATTTTAGTCTATACGAACATATTTTCTAAGGTATGTTAGTTTTTTGTAGTCCATATGAACATATTTTTGACAATAGTATGATATAGCAAAGCTCACATGTTGTTTCACTTATTGTTCAGTAACTATTAGTGATTAATCATGCTTGTTTAGTTAGTAATCATGAATATTACATACCATTTATACTGATTGATATTTATTATGCGATATCAATCTAATTTTGACAAGTTACATGCATATAAACATATTCTTAATTGATGTTATGTGTCTGCATAGACCTCTTTTTATGAGGAGTTAGGCCTACATGGACCCTTTTGTATGATATACCTTATTTCATGTAGTTTAGGAGGACAGCTATTTCAAGAATAGTAAAGATGCCACAATAATTCTTATTGTTTAATGTTGCTCACATTAGTTAGACATACATTTTATTAATTGATCATAACTCATAATTCCATGCAAATATAAGGTATCATAAGTTCCTTCAGACCTTTATTTACATCTTCAACCATTCTACTTGAGTAAGTAAAAGTTATGGATTGATTGCAATAAAAGTTTAGGTGAACTTATTACTAGATAATACATGACAAATGCAAAGACTTACCAGCAAAGCTCATCTAGCCTATATGGACTTAGCAATATTAAGATGGAGCAAATTGCATATTCTTTCTATACAATTTGGTTATGCATCTCTTCTCTCATTTTATTTGCTTTAGATTGAAACGATGGTCCATTCACCCTTGTTTCGCATGTAAAATGAACAATCTCTAATCAAGGATTTCTCTGCCTAATTAATTGCCATTTATAATAAAATGATATTTATATTCCTTACTATAATTCATGGTAAAAATGTACTTCAACAAAGGTCTATCTCTTAAAGATAGGAGTTAGGCAATTATCACTAATTCTTATGGAATTATGGTTAGCTCACTTTGCAAATATCAAATGACTTATTTTATGGATTAATATCTCATATATTTATGCTTCATTTATTATGTATGATTTCAATTATCACAATTTTCTATTTATGATGTGTAAAAGTGACATGAACGGTTTATATTATTTTTTCTTAATTGCATGAAATGTGATCGATAAACATTATAATATAAAAAAGGTATACTATTAGGGCATAAATAAGTTCTGTTTCAAACCCTTTTTAGGGAAAACATTAATATGTCCTAGTGTAGAGCCAGGTGGTGATTCCTATACAATCACTTTATTCCTAGTATCTTTACAATTATTCTAAACATCAAATGCTCTAATTTTTCCTCTAAGGCTTAGAAAGTTTAGCTCAAAAAATGTCTTTTTTTCTAAAAGCCCATAAGGTAAAAGATTCATCTTAAGTGTCTAAAGTATCAACATTTTTCAACCATGATTATCCTTATTCACAAAATTCCCCTTTTTGCACTTATGATAAATCCCATTAGGTTGATCAATCAAGAGCATGAGCTTAATCTAGAAATTCAGAGAAAATACTATGCTAGAAAATTTTCAAAATAGCTAGTAATCGAGATTTATCAATGCACTATTAGGAAAGAGGAATGACATCCCATCAATCATCAGGATATTGACTTTCTAAAAATGAAATTAAAGCTAGCTTTTACAAAAGCTATCTATTAGTCTAAACAACTTAAGCATCATTAGTTTAAGTCATAGGAAATTAAAGCTCAAACCTATTTAGACCAAGATAAGTTAATGAATCTAAAGCACAAACCTCTTAAGTCACTAAATAGAAGGAAAATATGGATAAGCTAGGTAAAAAAGAAAAAGAAAAATAGCTCACTAGGTTGAAAACTAACAAAAGGCAACCCAGGAAAAAATGTTACACTCGTAACATTCTAAGCTTTGTAAATTAATTAGCAATAAATTTCCTAGAGAGATTTAATAGAGAGTGATAAGATTACATTAAAAACACTTTATTAGCATAAGTGCGGAAATAATACTATGACACATTAGTTAGATTAAGGAGCTTTTTGTGGAATTAATAAAATTTGTGAGGATTGATTAATTTAATTAGAAATGCACAATGACATTAGAATAGGAAAAACAAATTGTGTAATTACAAAATTAACAATAATTGATAACCATTAAAACAAGATAAGGAAAAAAAAGAGAAAAAAAGAAGAGAGATAGGATAAATTGACTTAAAGATTTCATAACTTCTAGAATTTTTGGGACAGCATAATTGATTTGCAATTTGAATTAAGAGGTATGCCATGAAAATAAAAATAGAGAAAAAGGGGGAGAAATAAAAATAGCAAATGGTAAACAAGTGAAATAAAGGGAGGAAAACCAAATTATTAGGAAAGGATAAAATGGGAAGGTGAAAGAAGATGTGAGGAGGGTAGCATAGACTACTGCTACATGCATAGTAAATAGCTACTACTGAAGGGTCTGACAATGGTGAGAGCAATGGTAGTTGCAGCAACATACTAACAATAAGGGATGATATTGCCAATGTATAAGCTCTCTCTTTTTTCTTTTTATTTTTTTAAATGGGAAAATTGATTTGAAGAGAGCAAGGGTAGTGGAAATAATGAGGAATTTATTTTAATATATAATAGATATATGTAGATATTAAAGTTATTATTTACAGTGGTAAAAGATGAACTGAGGCACAATGGGACTAGAAAATGAGTCAAGGTTCTTAAGAATTTTACAATGTATGAAAGTCATATAGATAAAGGATAATTATAAGGGCAGGTAAGAGATTGATAGAATTTGGAGTTGAAATTTGGTGACAAAAGGGAGGGGGAACAAAAATATTGAAAAATCACAACATTTTTGGTGTGTATTTTCTTATCTCGTAATCCCTTAAATTATATCTATTTTTTTAAGCTATATCATCTTTGGTTAAGTTTGATGGAATGTGTTGTTACATGGACACTAGCATTTTATCAGCTTGACATCTTATAAGTATATGTAGTATAACACTAAGTAAGTTTCTATGCACAAGTAGTATTTCATGCTCATATTTCAAATGGAATAATAATCTAGTAGCACTAATAATTGAGGCTTATGTATAGATATGGATAACATCATAGGTACTATAATAGATTTATTGTGCATTAATGAGGTTAATTATAGGTAACTAGAGAATAAATAGAACAATGATAGGAAAGTAAAGGTATAAATCACTAGTGAGGGTAGAGTAAGTCATTGCTATTAAACAATTAAGTTCTATTACCTCACCAAGACATGTCTTAGTAAAAAAACATATTTTATGAATTCAAGTGAACTCTGTATTTAGTATTATAGATTGCATCACATATACACTTAGGCTATTATGTACAAGTAGCACCCTAATAGCAGTCATACTTAATCTATGCATCATGGTAATTATGTGTTGATTTGATGTATACTTGATATGCATGATATTAAGATAGATAAATACCACTACAAGATAACACTTGCTACTAGTAGACGGGTAAAATAGGCTAAAGGAAAAAAGAACTTAAAATAGGGCTAAATAGAAACTCAGAATAGGACATAGCCTTTTGAAATACCTAACACATTAAACTATGATGTAAAGTTTACTATTTATAGTACTATAAAATTATTGAAGAAAAACCTAGGCCAAGTAAGCTTCTTTTAAAATGCACTAGTCAAATTTGATACATTAAGAGTGACCTTAATAGGTAGCAATAAATAAGTTAATCTAGAGAAATAAATCATATTTATAGACAAAAGAGGATAAACTAACTTTAGATGTAGTTAAGGTAATTTAGACCCTTTTTTACAAAGTATCGTTAAGCAACTAGTCTTAAAGTTTGTATTTAATATGGTTTAATAGATACTCTTAAGGATTGCGTATAATAGTAAAATTTTATCAACTATACTTCAAAAATAACTTAGGTACTTATAAAGTAGTCCAGATATAAACCACATAGGTTTTAACAGACTTAAAGCATGTATGTTGCAGCATGATTTACAAAAATAGCATGTATGTTGCTTTACTAAGCATAAAACTAATGTGTGTGTTGCCTTATGCTTTACAAAATTAGCATATGTGGTACAACATGATTTATAGAGATGGCATGTGAGTTGTATTATTGGTTATAAAACTAGCATATATGTTGTGTTATGATTTCTTACATAATCACATATAGCAATTTAAATTTCTTATTTAATTCAAATTATATAATCATTAAAGAATCAACTTCATCCACTTAAGAGTAGTCAGAAAGTAGTTAAAAAAATCATACAAGCAAACACAGAGATAGCTTTATAAATTGTAAAAGTGTTTAGTAAAGAATAATAATTCTCAAAATATATCAGTACTTTTAGTTATAGAGTTAGTATTGAATTAAATTATAGAGAGACAATAGTACATTTAAACTCAAGCAATAAAAAATTCAAAATCGAGAGCCTAGGGTAAAATCTATAGAATCTAGTTTAGGGGAGCTTTGGCATGCCAGAGAGGGATTATTATGCAGATCTGTAATAGCTTATAGCATAGCATTAACTCCATATGAGCTATTTATAGAGATAGTGGCCAAGGCCACTGATATTTTTAGCTTACACTAGTGGCAAGGTAATGGGAAAACCTCTCTTTGTCACTATTTATCAACTTAGAGTTTTATAAGCCCCGTTTAGCCTACCTTTGGGTCATTTGGGAAATGTGTTACCCATGGCTTTGGATAGCTTCAATAGACCAAATTCCTAATGAAATTAATATGCTTAATCTAAAATGTGCATGAATATGTAAATAAACTATAATTGGATAAGGCATAAATAACTAGTATTTCTCATAAATTGATTTGTAGTAGCAAATAAACTAGTATCTAGCCAGTAACATGAGCATGTTGTAACTCAATGTAATGTATAGTTATAACATTTCTAGAATGCATTAAATTAGTATCATGCTAGAATTATATGCTTCTATTGCAAGCTTAGTAATTTAAACATGCTTAGCTATCAAATATGCAAGACATGGTAAGTGAAGCATAGTTAACTGAGTTGCATATCTGACATGGTAAGACAAACATGGTAGCTTAAAACTTAGTTTTGATGTGTATAGTAAGTGGCATCAATAGTACAGTTTTTTCTTTTCTTCTTTTAAACAAATTAACCTTACTTTAATTGAGTTATTAAAATATGAGATCTAGATATACTAGAGTATCACTGAGCATATTTTGCACAATGTGCTGGTTTTTACCTAAGATAGGTTATAAGGATACATAGATGGCAAGCAAAACATGGCTTACACTAGAGGCACTAGAACAATCATCAAGATCTATTAGACTTAGTTGTATATATAGCTCTTTATTTTGTTTAAATGTTTCTAGTGTTTAAAATGGCATGTACAAAGTATATTAAGTCATAGATGTATATATATAACCATTGCAATGGAAGTGTGAGTACCTAAAGTGCTTAGATGTGTTTTAGGTTATAATTTTATGTATTGTTGGAGTTATATAAATTTAAATATGCAAAGGTGTATAAGTTTTACTAAGATAGATGCAAGGTAGTAGGATAACATGTACATGAATTAGGTAGGGTAAACCTTGGATCACATCTTCCTTTAAGGAAGAGTCTTTAGTTGTGTTCTTTATTTATGTCCTTGTGTTGTCACAAGTGGTAACAGACCTACAGATATGATATTGCAGTGTTGTTACAGTTGTTAATGTTATTATAGTAGGTGATGTTGGGAGGGTTAACTTTAATGATCATACGATTTATATAAGTGTTTTTCTATAAGAAAATTTTTATAGGATATCTAGATAGCTATTATGCTACTAGAGTTTATATTTAAGCTATCCTTTAGAAAAAAAAATAGGTTTCTATAGAAAGATAGAACTAACAGAGAAGTCAAAAAAAACCCCTCATTGGAAACCTCTTAAAAATTTTTATTAGTAATATGATTAAGCATAAGCTTGCAAATTAATACAATCTCTTTATATGTTTATTTCCATGGAATCATGTGTAGTGGAAATAAGATATCCATGGAACCCTAGCAAAGGTTGGAACATTAAAAATTTTAAAAACAAAAATTTAATATACGATGAATTCACTGAATAAGAATTTATCGTAAATTCTTTACACTATTCCAATGTGCAGCTTTCCTTTTCTTACACTCTTCTCATCGGGTTATCACAAACCATAGTGACCCTCAATTTAGAACACCTCTAAGGTATTCTACACAAGAAGTTATTATAAGAGAGCAACTTGAAAATCCCAGTGCTAGCAGGATTTTCAAGCAGATGGAGGAAGAAGAAGAAATAGTGTGTCCTTAATTATTTTGTGCAGCAATTTTTGCTACAAAAAATGTGCCCATTGTGGCTGCTACAATAAGGCTTATTTATATCTTAAATAAACCCTATTTAGGATAGATTTAAACACTTAAAATCTACCTTAAGTCGACATAGAATGGACCTATTAATTTGGCCCCATTTTGTCTTATGCTCATAAGCCTTTCAATAGGCTTATGTGCAATTTACTTTTACCCAACTTTCATCAATCCTATGCGGCACTCATAGGCCTTATATACATTAATAATTAATCTAATTTAAGGCCTTTTAAACCTTTTAAAAGTCCATAAAAAATTAGATGAAAGAATAATTAAAATTTCTAATCAACAAGGCCTAAGTCTAAAAACCATGTTTTTCTAAAAACCCTAATTTTTTAGACTTTTCATTTGTAAGTTAGCCCTAAGCCTATTTGCTCATTTTTTTTCTTAATTCGTCTTCCAATGATATCTCATATCATTAAAACATCCAATCCCATTGAATCTTCCTTAAGCTCCTTTTATGTGTGTGACCCTATGGGCTTCTAAAACAGCTTGGAAGTACGCAGTGATTTAGCATCATAGTCTAACTAGGACTCTATAGATTCAATCTTATTGAATCAATATCAATTTACTAATTTATATATCCCTTGTATACAAGTTAAGAAAGGTATCTTGCCATGCATCATGACTACCCAAGTGCTAGAAAGTAAAGTGGTTTGACTTAGCCCTTCTATATATAATTACGGTGCAATAAACTCCTTTCACCATCTTTTATCCCACCCACTTTAAAGTATGGACTTGTGTCAACTCAAAGCTTAACTAAGTATATTTAATTAAGCCTTGGACATATTGTTCTAAAAATTTCACCTTTATTCCAAAAATACCCTTTGTGAATCCCATTCACACATCGTATCTTACTTTGGCCAAAGATTCCTAAATAAAGATTACACATCAAAACTGTGAGATAAACTCCCTATTTAATCTGAGGTGTTAAATCCTTTATTCATTAGTACCCTATCATCAATATGTCTTGCCATACCCAAGCACCTTGCTATGTATACTTCTTGTTTGAAGTAAAAGCTTTTGAGTCAACGTATGTCACTTCATATTAAAGATAGGTAGTGATCTCAAGTTTAAGGATACTTGCACCACTGATATGATGAGATAATTTCATTGACATAGATTAAGTATCCATGTGAAGATCTTATGGTAAGTCTTCGATGTACTTACTTTCCAAGTAAGCATCCACATGTTAACTCTAAGCATCTCTATACTTATAGCTTGTGAGAAATACTGCTTGATCCAATCAAGAAGTATAACATGTCATAATCTATTTGCATTAATAATGTCCCTTCATTTTAATACTATAATCAGGGATATTTAGGTATATCACATTTGCATGCAATAAGAATCTCACACCATGAACACTTCTTGATTTTCCTCTACACTGTGATTTTGTAGCAGGGACTTTATAACATTATTTAAGACATTGCAAACAATTGTAAGTAATATATAATAGTACCATGATATAAAGAGAAATGCCTTTTATATTCACAAGGTTTAAACAAAATGAGTATAACCCTATTACATAAGCTTTAGGGCATACATCTAACAATCTCTCACTTGTAGTAGAGCCAATCACCCATGTACTCAATGCCCATTGAATTTACATGTTTATCAAAATCCCCTTGTAATAGTGCCTTTGTGAGAGGATCAACTATGTTCTAATCTATGGGGACCCTTTCAATTTTCATATCTTATCTACCAATGATCTTTCTGATCAAATTGTAGTGCCGAAGTCTATGTTTGGATTACTAATGACACTATGGTTCTCAAGCTTGTACAAAAGCCCTATTGTTATCACAACACAAAGGTATTGGATTAATAATACATGGAACCACTCCCAAATAAAAATAAACTTCATAATCCAAACGGCTTCCTTAGCTACATAAAAAGCTACTATGTACTTGACTTTAGTGGTCGAATCCATAGTAATTATCTTATTTGGAAATCTTCCAAACAATCGCTCCACTACACATAATGTATACATATCAAAATTAGGATTTACAATCATCCTTATTAAATTGAAAGCTGGCATCAGTATGCTCTCTAACCTGTAGGTATCCTTCTCCATAATCCAAGAATAAATCCTCAGTCCTTCTCAAGCACTTAAGGATATTCTTGATAGCCACCCAATATTCCTCTCGATAATTGGATTTGAATTTGCTTATAATGCTTAAAGCAAATGCTACATTAGGTCTTGTACATAACAGAACATTTTCTCTATGTACGTAGACTGTTAAAGACTAAGCAACCTTCTAGATCTATCTCAATAGATCTTGATCCCTAAGATATAGGTTACTACTCCAAGGTCTTTCATGGAGAATTATTTACTCAACCAAATCTTGATTGACTAGAGAACAAAGACATTGTTACCTATTAGTAGTATGTCATCTACATAGAACTTAAGAAAAATTATTGCACTCCCACTTACCTTCTTGTAAGCAAATGGTTCATTCATGTTGTTTGAGAAATGAACATCTTTGATTGTCTCATCAAAATATATGTTCTAACTCCTAGAAGCTCACTTCAATCCATAATTGGATCTTCAAAGCTTGTAGACCTAATTGCCATCTATGGGTGTAAAACTTACAAGTTGTGTCAAATGCACTTCCTCTAACAATTTTTTGTTAAAAAAAGTTGTCTTTACATCTATTTGCCAAATCTCAGAATCTTAATGAGCAGCTATGGCAAGTAGAATCTAAATGGAATTAAGCATTATAACTAGAGAAAAGGTTTCATCAAAGTCAATCTCTTATCTTTGATGATTGACCTTTGCTACCAATCAAGCTTTATAGGTAATCACATTACCTTTCATGTCAATCTTCTTCTTAAAGTCCCATTTACACCTAATGGGTTTTATCCCTTTACATGGATCAACCAAGGTTTATACCTGGTTATCGTACATGGAATCCATTTTTTATTTCATAGCCTTAAGCTATGAGTCTGATTCTGAATTATTCATAACCTCTTTATAACTAGTGGCTCATGGTCCTCTACTATGGTTACTTCTTTGTCCTAGTCCATGAGAAATCCATATCTCTCTAGAATAGTCCTACCACTAGTAGATCATTTAGGAAATTGTGTTTCCATAGGTTCTTCTATTATAACATCACTATGAGTAATAGAACTGGGATCAGTTAGTTAATTTGCTTCAATTTGTGGATCTTAAACTTTATCAAGTTTAACTTTACTCCTACTATGTTTCATGAGAAATTCTTTCTTTAGAAAGACTGCATGCTTTGAAACAAACACGCTTTATCCCAAAAGATAATGGAAGTAGTATCCCAAAGTTTCTTTTGGATACCCAACAAATAAGCATATGTCAAACTTAACTTCAAGCTTATCTGACATTATTCTCTTTACATTTGCATGGCATCCCTATACCTTGATATGTGAAAGAATAGGTTTCTTGTTATACCATATCCCTTATGGTGTAACATCAATTGGTATTGATGGAACTCTATTTAAAAGATAAACAACAATTTCTAATGCATAACCCTAAAAAGATCTAGGCAACTCTATAAAGCTCATAATCGATCCATGTCCAATAGGATTTGATTTCTCCTTTAAGATACACCATTATGCTATAGCATATATGAAGAAGTCTTTTGAGGTAATATACAATTATTTCATAAATTACTCTAAAATTCATGACATAAGTATTCTCCATCTTGATCTAATTGAAGTGTTTTAATACTTCTATCAAGCTATTTCTCAACTTCATTTTTGAATTCTTTGAATATTTCAATGTTATGAAATTTATAATTCACCAAGTACACATAGTCATATCTAGAGTAATCATTGATAAAGGCAATGAAGTAGAGAAACCCACCTCTTGCATGTGTGGTCATAAGTCCATATACATCTATTTGTATAAAGTCCAAAAACCCACAAGCATGTTCACCTTTTCACTAAAATGTGTCTTTTTTATTTTTCCTAATAAACAGAACTTACATGTTCCAATTTGATTCACAATCAAATGAACCTAAGTCACCATACATTTGTAAATTAGACATACACTTCCCATTTATATGGCCTAAACGATAGTGCCACAAGAGAGATGGTTTTAGGTTATTCACCTTTTTGTCTCTCTTGGTATTAATATTACAGAGTTGTTTTTGAAGAACATGAATTCCATTAACATTAAATCAGGGACAATATAAAATATTGTTTTTATAAACTGAGCAACCCTTGCTCTTATTAATGTTAATATCAAAATCTTATTTAGCAAGACAAGATAACAATATTATGTTCTTCTTTAAGGAAGGAAAAAAAAATAACAATTACCAAGTTCTAATATAAGTCCTGAAGGCAAATACAAATGATATGTTCCTATAGC
>CANXYI010964037.1:0-11566 GCA_948208565.1 Hura crepitans | reverse complement strand
GTCATTTTTAACCCTATCGAGTAAAATCGAGAAAAATTTTCTATCACTTTTTGACTTAATTCTGAAGGCATAATTACATACATATCAAATCTAGCCTAACATATTATTTTGGCTTAAATATTTCCATGTTAAATTGCCATTATAATTACAGTCCCAAAATCCCATTTTATGGGATAATTATAGGTCATTTTATTTACTTGCGATAGCCATTTTATGGTAATTTAAAGTCCTTTTTTCAATGCCAATTGCACTAATCATCATATAAGTCCATAGGCTTAAAGCCAACTTCAAAGAAAGGCATCCATTTTCCATACAAATGGCTTATATGCCAAAACACAAAAAAATTACAATTTACGTCATTTTAAAGTACATTTCCATGCCCAAAATTCATCCCTTTTTAAAGCCATTTTACATGATATTATAAGTGACTTTTAAATTCATTTTTCAATCTTTTTTTCCACACTTTAAACGTGTCTCATATGTTGTCCATTTCATGATACAATAACCATGCATATCATCCTAGGTCATGCCATGTACTAAATGACATAAATGCCTTACTAATATACATATACAAATACCATTAACCATACCAAATTTTAATGTCACCTTACCTTACAAAGCTCTCGACCACAAGTTCATTTTGCCTTAATCATGCTTTCTACCACAATTAAACATATTCATGCACACTTAGACATTGCACAAACATGCATAAATGCATTATTTATGCTTTTACCATGCAAATTAGGCTAATATAGCCTATAACATGCCTCGGCTATACTACTAACACACATGTACAAGTCTTAATTCACTAAGTTCTTTACTTACACCTTACATGTCATCAATGACAAGCCAAAATCCTTCCATAAGCCATGTACACATCCCATTCACAAACCATACTTATCAAAAAACCTCTCAACCTATAACGGAACACATATACAACCACTTAATTCTACCTACCTATATACACATTCCAAGCATATTACATGCCATTAACCATGACTAACATACATAACACCATTCCAAGCTATACATACACAAAAATGTCTATATAAAACTCTCAGCCAAGTGAAGAACTCACCTTTCCATGCATTTTTTTTCATCCAAAAATCATCCCAAACATTCATTACACATACCATTAGCTTAGTAATACACTTAGTCCATCAAATTACACACATAAACCACCTAGTCTACCAATTCCATAAAATGTTTTTAAGCATAATTCATGGAAATTCAACCTCACATGCTTTTAAAAAAAATTAGATTTACTTACCTCACTACCAAAGGAATTGAAATCCACCCTTCTGCCTGAATAAAAACCACCAAACCTCCCTTTAAGCCTTGCTTTCCATACACGCCATCCCTTCTTCAAAAATCCACCAAAATTCAAACACTTATCCAAATCAAATTCCAATCATATGGCTATTCTTAGAATTATTAAATCTCTTAGGAAATAAAATAAAAAGGGTTGAAACACTTACATACATGAAGTTTCCTTTTGTGGTCCTCTTTGTTGACACCTTAAGCTTCCTTGAATTTTCTTGAGTTCTAACCACTCCTATGGCATCTAATACCTTCACAAATCAATTTCTCACATGTTAAGATGATTTTTAGTGGTAATGGACTTAAGAAAAATCTTGAAGAAAGTGATATAAATGGAGATTTTTGTTGAAGATGGCGTTTGTTATAGTAAAGGGAGAAGTGAAGAAGAAAGGTGCAAAGTGAGTGGTTTTGGCTAAGTGGCCATCCATGTGTCACCTTAGCCCTTTTATAGTCTTAGGTGGCATGGCTGGGGCCCACACATCTTTTAAGCAACATAAAAAAGTTTAGTTTTGATAAAAACTTTGGAAATTTTGTAAAAATCACTCAGACCTCTAAAAATCATTATGTTTGTTTTAAAAATCCTCAATTGATCCAATTTATGGGTTCATAAAATTTCACAGTCAAATTCTATTGACATGATAGTTAACCAACTACCTTAATTTACATGTAAAACCTCAAAATTTAGAAAATTTTCAAATGACCTCGAAATTCATAAATTCTTTCACTAATGGACTGAGGGGAATTTTTAACCTTTATGATATGGCATTTTTATTTTTGGTTGGGTACATCTCGTTTCATTCCTGATCGACTCTATCTAGGCCTATGGCCCATTAGGTTATAGCCTAAAATATTTTATTAGTTCTATTAAACCTTTAAATTAGGTCAATTTCATCATTTTATGGCCTCTCAATGTTTCATGACTAGTACCCCTACCTCGAGCCTTGTGAAGGCAATCTGGCACTTTGAGAACACTTTTTAGCCTCAGTGGTACTATTTACGGAGCCTCGAGTTATGGGTATTACATTACTTATCATATATTATGCCTCAAACGCACTATGGTCATCATGCAAGACTATTTGGCCATACCATCATTCATGCATAAATTTTGTATTTCATTTCATTACACATAGCATTACATGTCTACATGATCACTCATATCCATAAGATCATGCATTATTCATAACATGCATAATATGCAAGATAAACTATATGTAAGGATGAACTAACATCTTTTTCTTACATATGAAAATCATAAAATTCATACAATAATGTTCTCATTTTATTTTTTCTTGTTTTATTTTTCTTAGCATATATCATTTAATTATCATTCTCTTTACTTTCATTTACTTTACCCATAACTAGTAGACAACTCCTAAAACTAGATACTGAGATGATCTTATGCAGTGGCCTATTTTTTGGACCTAAATGGCTACTGCACCAATATAGATGTATAGTGATCCTAATAGACCTAAATGGTGGCCGTAACCATATAAAACTATGTAAAGGCCCCATGGACCTGATGACTATTACACTAGCATAAATGTGCAATGGCTTTATTAAACTTGATGATAGTTGCACTTATTTACATGTGTAGTGGCCCTATTAAACCTGATGTCTACTACCCCAGCATAGATCCAAAGATCAAGAAAATTATATAGGTCTTTAGGGGTTAGACTAAAAGTGGACCCATAGACCAAAATCAAAGCACAAAAGTGCCCTAGTAGCTCTATCCTCCCCCTAGTTAATCAATCAACCTATCCAATCTAGGTTGTCATACTCTGATAGGCCATTACTTAATTATGTTTCTCATGATTACATATATTATGATTATCTATTATTTATAACTTATAATTAAACTTTCATAAGCTTTAAGCATCATATCATGCTTCCATAAGACTTTGGGTGCATTTGTGCATTACTAACAATATAAATTAAGCTCTTAGCCTTTACAACATGATACATCAAGAGACCAAGTCTCATCTAGGCCATTTAGCCATCTCATGAGCTTATTATATGTTATGGTCTTTCATAACTACCATATACCATACATATCATCTTTCCATTATCATATATCAATTCCCATATTAAAGTATTCAGCCATATCACAATCTCATCATGCTTTATGGTGTTTCACAACTACCATATGCCATACATATAATTTTTTTCATCTTTTTCATGTCAATAGTTCATATATATGTTGAAATAGATTTCTATTATATTACACATGCCATTATATGTTCACATACTCATTCCTATCTATATGGTCTTACATTATTCATAACATACATAATATATAACATACACATAACTTCATGCTATAGGCCATTCGACCATAACCACATACATGCATATTTTTGCATTTCCTTATTTACACATAATTAACATTACATTTACTCTTATAAATGTCATTTATTTCTTTATGTCATAAAATTGCCATATTCATCCATATAATAGCATAAGCTCATTCAAGATGCATTATGCTTAAATCTATTCATAAAATGTATCATGGCATTACATGATGGTGTAATACCTCATACATGCACATAATATGTCTCAAAAAATTTTATGGCCATATACATGATCATTCGGCCATGACACCTTGTATATTATCAATATCCATCATAATCACAATTCATTATCCCTTATTTTACATCATGAATGCTTTAATTAGACAATGTTTATCATTCAATCTATGCCTTATATGTCTCTCACACACTTACATCATGATAAATATTGAGTTACTTGACATACAAGTATTACATCATGTATTGTCTCACTTTAAGCACCATTTAATAATATTCATACACATTTTCATTCTTGTGTTCATGCATTCTCCATATTATGTTTATTAACAAATGTATGCATTCATGCATACACCAATAGACCTTTGGCCATCATGTTACATCTCTTTACATATATCCTCTTAACATTATAAAAGCATAGTCATAAGGTCATTCATTCAATTACATCCATATATGGGCATACAACATAACTATTATGTATACTTAGAACATAGGTGCATTTACATGCATTATGAACATAACATATATATGATTTTGGATCTCATGCCAATCTCCCACATTTATACACCTATAACATATCACTATGCCAAACATACATATTATTAAGGCATACAACATACAAATGGTTCATGCAACTCATTCAGCTATACATAGGTTTCTAAGAAAAAATTCCATTAAAATATCATATGTAACATATAATAAATCTAACATGTCATAATTCATGCTTACATATCTTTCCCATACATGGTTTTCACCGTTACTTATAATATGTCCACTTTGTATAAACTCATACATCATGTGTATTTTACATTCTATAAGCATTCTCATGCATTCAAATACTCTAATATATGTCAAATATATCAATTATCAACCATTTAAGAATTATCATACTCAATTATTACATTAAGCACCATATGCCTCAACTAGGCATATTAATACACATAATGGCATCATTGACACAAAATGATTTCTATATATTAATTAAGCTTACATATCATTCAAAATGCCTTATGATATATCTTACATGCCATATGTCACAATTAATGTCATTAATTTCATGAAATGAACATATAATGCATTTTCACATAATTAGGCATATTATGTCAATTTGATCCACACACTTATATTAGCATGAATTCTCTTGATTTCACATATAATAAGGCATACACATACCTCACTAAGCTCAATTATTTTTTAAAAAAGCATTATCAAGCCTTAAATTTCCATTTTCCCCTTATCCTTCTTTCTTCGTCTTTGAACATAACCTCATCCACAAATAAAAAATTCACAATAATAAAATATGGCTCTATAATTGAAAACAACTATAAATATCCTTTTCTTAGGCACTTAAGGAACATTAGAAAAATATAAGATCATGCAAAAGGCCATCCTCAATTTTTGGAGTTGCTATTCACCATAACCTTTAAAAATTCACAATAATTCAAATAACCAATAATTTTTCCAAATTAATTTTATAAATCACTTATTGGCATCCCCTTACATCTTAAAAAATAATAAACCTTGAAAATAAACACTTTTTCCCATATATGGTCACTATTCACCTATAATATTCAAAAACTCATAATAAATCGTAGAGGCATCTAAACTTGAATCTGACTTAATAAATGTGTTTTTGGGTACTCATAGAATAGTTAAAAAATATTAGATTAAAGAAATCTTAGCTGCATCAAAATTCGATTACTATTTACCCATGCTAAACCCATACAAAATTTTCCTTATTTCTTTCAATTGAGCCCTCAAAATTGATGCTCAAACCATGAAAAAACTAAATCCTTTCAAAAAGGGTTGATTTTGGTGAAGTTTCATAAAAATTTTGTAGAAGAAAGCTTTAGGAGCACTAAAATGGTTTTCTTTTGTTTTCATGTGTAATAAAGGAAAGAGCTATTTGAAAAATGGATTTTATGGCTACTGGAGTTAGTTATTTATACTAAAAATAAATAGCAAGAATCATTTCAATAAAAGAGATCTAATGGCCCATATCCAAGCTTAAGCAAAAATCCTTCATTTCTTGATTCATTCTTCCCTTTATTCTTATATATCCATTCTTCTATTACAACATCAATTTTACATATATTATGGCCATAAATAATCATACATATGATTCTTTATATGTCTTAGAAAATCCATGCTTAAAAACCAAGAAAATTCAATAAAAATGCTACTTCTATCTATGAACATTTTTTATATCCCTAAATTTTGGCCATTAACCCACTAGTGGGTTAATGAGCAAAACTGTAAAGTCTGGTTCTTAACACTATAGCCCACTAGTAGGTTGATTGGCAAAACTTCCTAATGATGGACTTTTACAATTTAACCTACCACTGGGCTAATAAGTAAAACCATAAGTTTAGACTTTCATACCTTAACCCATTGGCTTCCATTTTATAACATGAATGTTTCTTGTCATGACCACCTTTAAATACATTTTTCCATATATGTTTGCACATATATCACAAAACCTTCTTAATCATATTCCTTCTTATAACTTTTAGCTTTTTGACCGGCTTAGAAATTTTATTTTATAGTCCATCCTTTACTTAAAAATATTCTAACATATGCCTTTAAATTTATTGCAATTTAACATATAAGAATCAAAATAATAGATTTTTACACATTAACTTGTAAGTGGGCTAATGCTATAGATGCGAGGATTTCACGAAAATTCTGTAATATGTATTAACTTGTCTACAGGTTAATTTGTATAACCATAAGGTTGTTCTCCCATTCTATAGCATTAGTGTGAGCCTCTAATCTCGAGTAGCACTATTCATATCCTAAAAAGTACTATTTATAATACTAGGATTTTTGGGCATTATGTAATCCTTTGATACTTGGGTGATTTGATGTTAAGTTATGTATGACATTATGCTCAAGTTTAAGAATGGTTATCAAGTGCTAGAGGACATGCTAAAGAGTTGTGCCATCAATTTCAAGGGTAGTTGGGATCACTATTTGTCATTGGCAATGCTTGCTTGTAACAACAGCCACAAGTGAGCTTAGGTATGGCTTCTTTTGAGGCATTGTATAGAAGAAAGTGTAGAACTCCTTTGTGCTAGAATAACCTCAGTGAGACTGAGTTCATAGGGCTAAAATTGATTAGGGATGCAAAGGAGAAAGTGAAGATTATCAGAGAAAGGTTAAAAATAGCTTTTGATAGACAGAACTCATATGCTAATTTGAAGAAAAAAGATGTTCAGTATGAGGTGGGAAACAAAGTTTTTCTTAAGGTTTCACCTTGGAAAAAGGTTTTATGGTTTGGAAATAAGGGAAAGTTTAGTCCTAGGTTTATTAAGCCATATGACATAACAAAACAAGTGAGGTCAGTAGCCTACAAACCAGCTTTGCCTCTTGAACTTCAGCAAATTCATAATTTCTTCCATATATCCAAGCTTAGAAAATATAGTTAGTACTATTGGTGAAAGTTCTTTAAAAGCACCAAGGGATAGAAAAGGATACATGGGAAATGGAAGCTCAGATGAAAGAGTGATATCCTCAATTGTTCAAGCTAGGTAATGTCAATGATGGCATTACTTTTGAAAGGGGAAGAAATTTAATGCTTGAAAAATCCTAATGTTATAAATAGTACTTTCTAAGATGTTAATAGTGTTTTCCTGAGGCTAGGGGAACTAATTTGACCGAATGGAAGTAATAATTGAAACATAATTTCGGGTGAAATTTAAAGTCAAAACAAAGTCATTTTTGTTGTTAAAAATGTTAATTAAGTTTTACAGCAGTGTCATATGAATAGTTACCTAATTTTAACCAAGCTATAAAATATTCAAAAAGTTGCTCAGAAAATTTTGAGATTAATACAACCTGATATTAAAAAATTCTAACTAGCCTATTGGCACTTGAATTGGAATTTTTAGAGATTAAGAAGTATTTTTACTAAAATTGGGCAATCGTAAAAACTATGTTCTTAATTGGTTTTTCGCATTTTTTGAGCATATATTTTAAATATTTTTTAGGCTTGAATTATGGGTCTCTAGAATGTTAGAAACAAGGAAAGAAAAATAGAAAAAAATATATATAAAAAAGGGTCAAAGGATGAATAGTGTCATTCCATCCTTATTTTGAGTAGGAGTCAATGCGAGGGAGGAGAAAAAGGAGCTATTTTTTTTCCTCCACCAAAATTGCCCCATTTCTTCCATTTGAGCCCTAGGTTTGAGCCTCTATGACATGAGAAGTAGATTGCACCTTGAATTGCACAAAAAATTAAGTGTTTGGCTTGATTTTCTATCTCTATAAATAGTAACTCAAAATTTTTTAGGTAAGATTTTTTGAATTTTAACATTTTTCCTAGGTGCTCTAGGTGCCCAAAAGTCTACATATGTGGTTAATTTTCATTTTTAGTGTTTGTATGATTTATTACAAATTTTTGCATATTGAATTTGTAATAGGCAATTGAATAAATTGACAAAACCTAATATAAAGGTAAGAGTAAGGTGTTAGTGGTCCCCAATAGTGCATTTTGACTCTCTTAGTATGTTTAATTGATATAAATTGTGTAAATTTGATTATGCCCTAAAATTTTCTTAATATGCCAGAAAATCTTATTTATGCATTTAATGCATAATTAATGCCATGATTAGCATTTAATTATGATGTTTGATGAAATTAATGTATGTTAAAATCTAATTTATGTTAGAATGATGAAAAATGAAGAATGTTAATATTAAGTAATACATAGACATGCATGTATGTTTATGTAAGCGTGTAATTTACATGGAAAATGTGAGGTGTGTATATGCTTGGTGTTAAATGTCTATATGGACATGATTTATGATGATAAAGCATGAGATGGAATGTTTAGAGCCTTGAAAGTCATTATGGCTAAAATGGCCATATGGTGATGTGTGTGTGTCCATTGGCTTCCATATGTATGTATGTATCATATATTTGTGATAAGTATGAAGTGTCACCATGAATGAATATAATTGATCTTATGGACATGAAGAATGATAAATAAAGATATGAATGGCATAATGGAGGGATGAGATGTATATTGGCTAAATGGCCTATATGCACATGTGCATGTCTATGATATGGCATAAAATGCATGCAAATGATAAATTATGTATGTAAATGGTTATTTGGTCATATGTATAGCAGATATTCTATGTAATGTTATGTATGTAAAATGTATGAATCTTGAAATGGTTTATGAAATATTTAAGTATATTTATGCTTTATGACAAGCATGGAATAATATGTTTGGTTAAGTCTATGATTTTATATCATGATGAATGAGATGGTTCGAATGATATTAGGTAAATGTACATTGTAATGCCTGTAAGTCGAGGCTCCTTGAATAATACCTCTGAGGCTCAAAAAGTGTGCTCGAAGTACTAGTCACCTTCACTAGTCCCAAGAATGGGTGTACTAGTCATGAAACTTTAAATGGCTATAAAATGGTGGAAATGACTTAATTTAAATATTTAGCAAAACTAATAAATTATTTTAGGCCATATTCTAGTAAGCCATAGGTTTAGATGGACTGAGGCCAGGAATAATTAGGGGCATGCTCGAATATACCTAAAAATATCATACCTTGAGGGTCAAAAATTCCCTTGAGACCATTGGTGAAAGAATTTTAATTTTTTGAGGTCGTTTGGTAATTTTTCAAAATTTCCTAATTTTTTATGTAATTAGTTAATTAACTTACAGAAGGAATTTTTATCTGAAATTTTATGTGCCTATAAATAAGCCTAAATAAGGATTTTAAAACTAACGCAATGATTTTTTGAGGTTTGAATGAATTTTAAAAATTACCCAAGTTATAGCTAAAAATTGAGTATTTTCAGGGCACTCAAGTGACATGTGTCATCACCCGAGCCGCCCTAGCCTCACGATAAATATTGTGCCATGTGGACACTCCATTACTTGGTTAAGTGACACCTCACCTCCACCATTTCTTCCTCTTCCCTCCCCTTTGGCTGCTTACGCAATTTTCCCCTTACATCCCCTATTGTTGCTTCAATTTAATCTCTATTCTCACCATACATTCCACCAAAAATAATATTAGTTAGGTAGAAAACATTCCCTTAAGCTTTTGGCCACCATGGCTAATCATGCAAAATCAAGAAAATTCATGAAAGCTTAAGTATACATAAGGGTGGCTTGAAAATCCAATTCATGTGTAAGTTATTTCTTTCACTTTTTATTTTATTTCTAAAGGGATTCCATTATCTTAAGATCACCCATGTTCTTAGATTTTCAATTGGAGGCTTATAGAATTTTTTATGAATTTTTTAAGCTAGTTTATGGTGTATGTAGGCTTAAGAAAAGATGGTGCGAAACAAGGCAAATAAAAGGCTTTTTTTTTATGTAGAAAAGGCTTTTAAGGTGTAATAGGTATATGAATTTGATTGAATATAAGCATGCTATATTGAGTTTGCTTATGAATTGCTTTAAATTGTTGCATGGAAGTTGTAATTTGAACATGTATAGTGTGGAAATTAATGATACAAGCCTAATGTAATGTTGCATGTGCAATTTTGATGATTGGTATGTTAATTTGGTAAGAATTATATGTGTATGGTGAGGAAAATGATTTGGCCGAGAGGTGCAAAATGGGGTCACGACATATGGTTGCTAGATATGGCATGTTTACATGGTAGATATTATGATATATGTGGTGTATGACATTGGAATGAGTAATTGGTATGTGTAAGTGATGAAAGTGTGCATGAATATGGTTAATATATATTATGGCTAACAAGTTTAGTGAGATACTTTATCATGTAAGTCACATGTTTAGTGTGGTTGTATGGTGTATGTAATGGGAATTGAAATGGTTGGTATGTATATGAATGTGTACATGATGAAATTGGTGAGAAAATATAGGTATGGTAATGAATTTGCTGTGACTGAGAAGTGTAGATATAGGTTATAACATATGAGTGATGTTAATAGGTATGTATGTATGGTGTATGTAAAGGGAAATGGTATGGTTGGCATGGGAATAAGTGTCTATGTAGTGAATTTCATGAAAAAAATGCGTTTATGTGTATGTTACATGTGTGGCCAAGGCATATACATAGTGTGTCATAGAATGGCATGCATGATATGTCATGTGTGCATGTGTTTGTACACTTAAATGATGATATATGGCATATTTGTGTGAAGAATTATGGAAAATGTATATGTATGATTATGGACAAGCTATGGCCGAGAGATATGTATGCCATTGTGTGGTATGGTAAGCATGGCATGTTATGGTATGTGATGTGCATGATATCTTGAGTATGTGATGTATGGCATGGAATTAGCATGGAATATATGAAATCATGCATGGAAATATGGAATGTATTATGACAAATTAATGTAAGAAAAAGGGGTTAAAAAATGGTGTAAGAAATTGCTCAAAAATGGGCTTGGAAAGCATAACTAAACATAACTTATAATGTGATTTATAATGACATGAAATGGACATGAATTGTGGACACCTTGTGTATTTGATTTTAATGGCAATGTAAGGCCATTGTTGTTACGTTATTGGGATACATGGAATGAAAGTATTTGTGGCCTAGAATGGCATGATAATGTGACTTGAATTGGCATGGGAAAATGTGTAGTAAATAGTGAAAAATAACACGTAATAGTGTACCAAAAAAAATATAATTGACTCGTAACTAACCTATAACTATCCAGTTAAAAAGTGGACTGTGGAAATCAATTAATAATTATCTGTTAATAGGTTA
>CANXYI010963967.1:0-20373 GCA_948208565.1 Hura crepitans | reverse complement strand
AACTAAATGCGGAAGCGTACCTGAATCTATGGCTAAAGATGGGAGAAATTGCGGTGAGAGACTAATAAAATTGCAGGAAATGTGATCTTCTAATTGATCGTATACCTTTTGTGACAGATGGGAACCGACGGCTTATTGTTTTTGTTATACGTCAATTAGGGACCACACCCTTTATATATATAAAACCTAATGGGTATAATTACCAATTTAGCCTATTATTAATTTGCTAATTACACCCCAGGAATTCTATACATTTATATTTTAAACCCCACACTATTATATTAGATGACATGAACCTCTAAATAAATTAGATCACTTTAATTAGGTCCTTAAACTTTATAATAAGAATATGTATATGATTATTTATTGCAATACATGCACGTCTACATGTCCAAATGCATTTATAATTAATTATACACACATGGTTCATAGTCCAAAATTCTAACAGATGCAATTACCTTTTGCAAAGATAGAGAATTCTTACCTTGAAGTCATTGTAAATTAAGAGTTATAACAGGAAAAATATGTTTTTTTTATTATCTCTCTTACTATCAACTTCTCCTTTATATATGAGTGAGGATGGATGGCCAAGATCAATTCTTCTTCATCCATTTGATGGCCCACATTTGATCAAGGCAAAAATTCCTATATAAATCCTTTCTCTTAGCATTATTTATTTTTAGTCCCTATTTATCACTTGTAATTATGGGAAAAAATTTATTCTCAATTATTTTTCCCTAAAAATATATTTTTAAAATATATATTGATTTTTGGGATATTACAATCCTTCCCTTTTTAAGTAATTCGTCATCAAAATTATATGAAACACATAATTGAGGATATTACTATCTCGTGTTATCTTCTCTTTTATCTCATGTTATCTTCTCTTTCCTATATAGCTTCTTCCATGTTGTGATTCTTCCATTACACTTTAACTAAGGAAATCTATTTATTCCTTAATTCCTTTGTCTCTCTAACTAAAATCTAGATCTGTTCCTCTGCATATGTTAAATCTGGTTGTAACTTAATTAATTCTTGATATCATGTGAGAAGGATCTGATCGATATCTCCTCCACATGGATACTTGAAACATATTGTGAATCTTCTCTAATTCAGGAGATAAAGCTAGTCTATAAGCTACCAATCCCACACACTCAATGATATCATATAGGTCGATAAACCTAGGATTGAGCTTACTCTTTTAGCTAAATATGAGAATCCTCTTTCAGGGTGAGACTTTCAAGAACACTTTATCCCCAACTTCATACTTGATATTTTTCTTTGTCAAATTTGCATAAAATTTCTACCATTCTAAAGTAATTTTCAGATTATCCTTGATAATTTTCACCTTTTTATTAGTTTGTCATATTAAATCGGGTCTTATAACCTTGTCTTCACTAAGCTCGGTCCAAATAAAGGTGTGCAACACTTTTTACCATACAAGGCTTCATAAAGTGCCATTTTGATGCTAGCTTGATAGCTGTTGTTGTAGGAAAACTCCATTAATGACAAGAATATGTCCTAACTGCCTTTAAATTTGATGACACATCCTTATAACATATCCTCAAGCACCTGTATGACTCCTTTTGACTATCCATGAGTGTGCGGATGGAAAGCCGTGTTGAAATTCAATTTCGTACATAATGCCTTATGCAATTTCCTCTAAAATCTTAAGTTTAAGCTCCTTTCTCTATTGGACACTATTGAGGAAGGAACACCATGTAGTGTGACTATCTCTTAACACTATGTAGTATAACTATCTCTTGTATGTACATCTCTGCTACATGTTCTAAAGAGTAGTATAATCAGACTAGTAAAAAATAGGCTGATTTTTTTAGCCTATCAATGATCACCCACACAACATCATGCTTCTTCTGTGTCACTGGCAACTCAACCACAAAATCTATGGTTATTTTATCCCATTTATACTTAGGTATTGCCAAAGGCTGTAACAAAATTAAAGGAACATAGTGTTTCGCATTCACTTGTTGACATATCATACATCTAGTCATGTACTCAACTATGTCTCTCTTTATTCCTGACCGCCAATAATGAGTCTTCAAGTTCTGGTACATCTTAGTACTACCTAAATGCATGACATAGGTACCATTATGAGCCTCATCTAGAATCAACTTTTTAAGTTCATTATCATCAGGTACGCATAATCTATCTTGGTAACACTTAATCACCCTTTATTGTGTACTCTCTAGGCTTCCCCTCTTAGATTTGCCTTACTATAGCCATTAACTTATCATCTTTCTTTTGAGCTTCCTTCACTTCTTAAATTAAATTAGGCTTTACCTTCATTTTTACCATAATAGCTTCATCATTAGAGAGTTCTAAATAGATGTTCATGGCTCTCAAAGCTATACATAAGAATATACACATTTCTTATATGTGAATTGAGCAACGTAACTCATTAGAAAAGAAAAATTGCTATGAGAGTTATAGCTACCATAAAGATTCTACTCAGGGCATCTGCTACTACATTCACATTACTCGAGTGATAATCAATTACACAATCATAATCTTTAAGTATCTTCATCCATCTCCTCTATCTCAGACTGAGTTCTTTTTGAGTGGAAAGATACTTAAGACTCTTATGATCGATATAGATGAAACATCTCTCACCATATAAGCAGTGCCTTTAAATCTTTAAAGCAAAAATTATTATAGCTAACTCTGAGTCATGAGTAGGTTAGTTCTTTTCATAAGGCTTAAGTTGTCTCAATGCATAAGCTACTACCTTACTTTCTTGTATCAAAACATAACCTAAACCATTGTGTGAAGCATCCCTATAAACCATATAATCCTTTCCTTACACAAGTTGTGTAAGAATTGGAGCTTTTGTCAATAGGGACTTAAGCTTCTTGAAACTTGTTTGACACTTGTCATTTTGCTTAAACTTGGCATTCTTTTATAGTAGTTTGATTAATGGAGAGGCTATGATAGAGAACCCATTCACAAACCATCTATAATACCTTGCTAAACCTAAGAAGCTTCTAATATCGCTCACATTCTCAAGTGGCTTCTATTTAACAACAACTTTCATCTTCTTAGGATCAACTCTTAACCTTTCGATAGAAATACTATGGCCAAAAAATGCCACTTCATCCATTCAAAAATCACACTTGCTAAACTTAACATATAATTATTTCTCTTTTAATGTCTACAATAAAAGTCTTAAGTGTTTATCATGCTCATCTTGGTCCTTAGAGTGTACCAAGATATCATCTATGAATACCACTACAAACCGATCTAAATAAAGATAAAAGACTTAGTTTAAAAGGACCATAAATGTTGTTAAAGCATTTGTCAATCCAAAGGGCATCATACAAAACTTATAGTGCTTGTATCTAGTTCTAAAAGCAATCTTGTGCATATCTATGTCTTTAACCTTTAGTTGATAATACCCTAGCCGCAAATCAATTTTTAAAAACACACTAGCTCTCTTAAATTGATCAAACAAGTCTTCAATTCTAGGGATAAGGTACTTGTTCTTCACTATCAACTTGTTCAACTACCAATAGTCTATACATAATCTCATGCTTCTATCTTTCTTCTTTAAAAATAACATAGGTGCACCCAATAAAGACACACTGGGGTATATGTATCCTTTATCTAACAATTTCTATAGTTGAATTTTTAGCTCCTTCAATTCTACTAGTGCCATCCTGTAAAGTGCTATTGACACTAGTGTAGCTTCAAGTACCAAATCAATAGTAAACTGCACCTTTTTTGTAGTGGTAACCCAAGTAAATCATCTAAAAAAAATTAGGATATTCATTCATAATTAGTATGTCCTAAACTTTCAATTTTGCCTTTCTAGTATCAATCATATAGGCTAGGTATGCCAAACACCTTTTACTAACTAACTTCCTGACAATTGTAGCAGATATCACATTAGAGAGAAAATCTTATCTCTCCCTCACAATTGTGACTTTATCACCACCAGAGGTCTTAAGAGTTATCCTTTTAAGCCTATAATCCACCATAACTTGATGTTTGAATAACCAGTCCATGCCCAAAATAATATCGAACTCATCAAAAGGCAACTCAATCAAGTTTATTAGAAATTCAAAGTCTTTATGCTTCAAAAGACAATTTTTATAAACCTTATTAACCACAACATTATGCCTTAAAGGGTTAGTCACTTAAATGTCCTATTTTAGTTATTTAGTTTCAAATCCCCATTTATGTGATAAAGAAATACATATGTAAGAATGTGTTGATCTTGGATCTATCAATGCATACATATATGTATCAAAAAGTGAGAATGTACCGATAGTGATGTCAAAAGTATCCTCCTCTTCCCTAGCCCAAATGGCATAAGTGCAGGCTGGAGCTCACTACTCAAGTATCTAAACAATCTTAGATGCAATCCATTGGCTTCATCTTATAGCTCCTTGCCTCTCAAGTGTCTTGCTTGACTAAGTAAGAGAACATATGCCTCGTAGCTAAAATCTATCATCTAAACTCTTGAGGCAGTCCTTGAGTCTATGTTTTATAGACCCATATCTTAGGTAAGCTCTTGATAATCTCTAACATACACCTTTATATGGCCCATTGCAATACTCACATAGAGGTATCAATATGCTTTTAGTAGTTGATGTTAGAGTACTAGTCATAGAGGCTACTCTATAATCTCTTCTAGAGGTACTTCTATCTCTTGTAAAAGAGCCTTACTGGTAAGAACTCTTCTACTTTTTACTGAAAGTAGCAACAACATCCCTCTGATTCCAACCCCTCTTATTCTGCCTTTTATTCATCTAGTTTATGTTCTACTCTTGAATATCTTCAATTTCCATGATAGTTGAAACTAATATTGAAAAGTCTTAGATCTTGCTAGCTACCACACTTTTCTAATCTCAAAATTAAGCCTATTGTGAAATCTCTTACATCTAGCAGCTTTTATAGGGAATATATCCTCAACATATCGGATAAGCCTCAAAATTTCTTTCTCATATTCAAACACATTCAGATGATGCTGCTTGAGGTTCAAAAACTCCTGGACTTTAGCTTTCTTGTACATCTTATTGATATACCTCTTTTATATTTCTTTTTGAAAGAACTCCCAAGTTATAGCACTTACTAGTTTCCCTCTTGTCACTGACTTTGACCAGTTATAAGCTTCCTACTGAAGTAAAGACTTTGCAAAAATAAGGCTTTCTTTATCAGTTTACCCCATCTAATAAAATATTCTAGTTGTATTCTCTAACTAATATTCAATAGCTATTAAATCCTCTTCCTTTAGCCTTTTAAACTCCTCAGCTCTATTCTTTTTTAGTCTCTCTACTAAAGTGCTCCTATAGGGCTCTGGGTGTAGAGCTAAAGGCTGTAGAGGTTATATATTGGTTATAGCTTACCTCAACAACTGTATAAGCTCGGGTAACATGGCTTGTTGTCTTTGAGCTTGAGGTGTAAATAAAGTGGTGTCGAAAGCAGAAAGCTGTTCTAAAATACCCACACTAGGAAAAGTGTAACTCTCAGGCTCCTCATTAACTACTTTATGGGAGCTTTACAACATAATGCCTAAAATAAATAAAGAGCAATTTGTATAAGTAGTCTATAATTAATGTGGATGCAATATAAATGTTTATGCACATTTTTTCACACATATACAATCATATATGTAATGAACTCAACTTTACACAGAGGAGAACCGCCTTGAACCTAGCTACCTAATCTTGAATTAAGTTCTAATACCACAAAAATGTGATGTCTTTCTACTAATATCTATGGACTCCGAGTGTAGAAGTGCCATATTATTTGCCCTAGGCACAGGACCTATATGGTCATACAATCAGCAATTAAATCATCTTCCATACATATGCTCAAATAACATTGACAAGATATATTTTGTCTCAAAACATAAATAAATTGTTTCAAAATTCATCATTCTCAAACTTAAAACCAACATTCAATTATAAATCAAAAAGTTGAAAATATTTATTATCCAATGAAATAAAATAAATAGAATTAAGTAAATTAAATACTTTAGCTTCAAGCTGGCTTTACATCCTATGCACATATAATATCCTTTAAAACTTGTTTATGGAAGAATAACTTTGATAGAAACTAAAAGAAATGCCTATATGCATAAAGAAATGATAAATAATACTCCATGATTAATTACGTCTATCCTATAATAATAATGCCTTCTTAGTTAAAGCTTTTAACCTACGCATGGAAACATCCAATACGCTAGTCATAACTTGCTTAGTGGTACAGAATCAAACCGTCATGTTATCTTTCAAGCAAGTATACATTCATAAGTATTTGTATATACCAAGACCATAATCCATCATACATCATACATTTTCAATACAATTTCATGCCTAATGAGATCATAGTCATTATACAGCTAATTTTAAGTTATAAGCAATATAGCCTATCAATACATGAGAGAAATCATATATGATATTTTATGATAAAATCATACTTACAATTCATGCGCATGAACTTCATTCCACGTAATTTTCATTTTATATCATACCATGTTTTTTTCAATCCACTACCTTACATTTCTTTGCCTATTGTAGCCTAAAACCACTATAGACTGGATAACAGGTTTTATGTTGCTTCAAAGAGCTCATCAATCGATGCTTCATAAAGCTTAATATAATTGTGCTCCAAAGAGCTCAAACATTTTCGTTGTTCCAAAAAGTTAAGTGATTGTTGCTTTGTAGAGCTAAAGTAATATCATTGCTCCATAGAGTTATGAGATGTGTAATGTCAATCTAGACTCAAGTGGCCGTACATACGCATATATATCATTGCAGTTGCTAAGAGCCCTAGTGGCATGCCAACTTATCCAAATGCAATGTAGCTAGTCTAACCATACAACAGCTTATTATTCGTACTCTATTCCTTAATTACATGTCTTTCATAAGTTCAAGGTCATCACAAGTTAATACATAGCCTCGTTATTAAGTTTGCAATCATATTATTAAGCTATATTCATTTGTCATTTTAAGACATCATAGAATTTCCTTCACTTAACACATTGCCTAATCACAATACATTTAGTCCATATTTCACATGCATTTAAATTTCCTATACCATGTGAATATTAGCATATTTTCATGACATAACTTAATCTCAATCCTCATATCATATACTGCATATATAAGCCAATTATTGTCGCATTTGCTATTCCAAAATAAACAATAAAGAGATAGATATAAATACATTCAACAAATTTCCAAAATTACATGTAGTAGAAATCACATTCTCATATAATTAATTATAAAAAACCCTCATAAATTACCGTCTGTGGCAAAAATATAGCTAAAATCATTAGAAAACATTTGATATAAAGTAACATTAAAATCTCTTGTGGAACATTTGAAAAACACATTTTTAGGCTTTTGGGTGAAATAATTGCACGATTATATTAAACCGTCGTGAGCTGTATCGAACTGTTACACAACTATACTATTAAGACAACAAACTTGACGAACCTAGTCACAATATTAGTAATTTTTCATGACAATTTTAATCTGAATCACTCTTTTAACAACCCTAAATCAATTTCTAATCAATTTACACATATTCCAAGGTAATTTCAACATAAAAACTCATCAAAACATAGGATTCATCATTAAATTCATTTAAACGGCAGCATATGAACTCAATTTAAAATTCACAAAAATTATTAGAAAATTTGAGGGTTTGATTCATGTACATACCCCAAAATTAGTAGAAAACAATAGAAAATGAATCAACCCTCTAAAATGCCTTTCCCCTTTACCCTTCTTCTCTATTCTTTCGTTTCTTCAATTTTCAGCAAATGGTAGCCCATAAAGAATGAATTTGCCGAAAAGAAAATGTACAATAATTAGAATATGAAGATGATGCAATTACCTTGCACAAAGATGGAGAATTCTTGCCTTAAACTCACTGTAAATTGAGAGTTATAGTACGAGAGATACGTTCTTTGATTTTCTCTCCCACTATCAACTTCTCTTTTATATATAGGTAAGGATGGATGGCTAAGATCAATTCTTCTTCATCCACCGATGGCCCACATTTGATCAAGGCAAAAATTCCCATATAAATCCTTTCTTTTAGCATTATTTATTTTTACTCTCTATTCATCACTTGTAATTATGGGAAAAAAATTTTATTCTCATTTATTTTTTTGAAAATATATTTTAAAATATATATTGATTTTTGGGATGTTACACTTTCAATCTCCTTTTTAAGGTGTCGGTATTCATTTGTTTCGTGACCAACATCTTTATGAAAGTCGCAGAATTTATTTTTGTCGCTTCTCCTGTATGATTTATCACTTAACCTTTTAGGCTAGTTTATCGTTCCATGATTTTGTTTACCCATATTAGTACCTTTGCTAGAATGGAGTTTAATGGGTAAGTTGGAGTCTTTCCCTATTTTTAGGCTTATTATCATCCCTTCATCTGGAAGAACTCTTTCTATTATGACTTTTTTTGTTAGGGCTGCTTGCCCTTATTACCCAATTTCTTTCATTTTTTCTAATGTGGAGTATCAACAAATACCTTCCATCGGCCCTACTCACATCGTCTAATGCTATGAATTGCCTCGCCTTATTCATTAATTCTATAAAATCAGATGGTCGACTGATGAACAAAGAATTATAGAGCCATGTATTTTTTACATTTTTCGTCATTGTAACTATGACGTCCCTTACCCGATCTGGTCACCGAACCCAAATAAGGGATGCACACATCAATTCATTCTCTGAGTTATCCAATATGAGGCAAAACCATAAATTGGTTAAGGTATAGTCTAAAGATCTTGTTCATCAAATACATAAAAGCTACTAGAGCATTGGTGAGCCCGAATGGCATTACCAAAACTCATAGTGACCATATCTTATTCTGAATGTTGTCTTTACCACATCAGAATCCTTAACCCTCAACTAGTAATAACCTAATCTTAAGTCGATCTTAGAGAACACTCCAGCTCCCTTAAATTGATTAAAGAGATCATCAATCCATGGTAATGGATATTTGTTCTTAATAGTCACCTTGTTCAACTGTCGATAATCTACACACAATTTTAAAGAACCGTCATTCTTTTTCACAAACAACACTAGTGCTCCCTATGGAGAAACACTTAGTCTGATGAAACCCTTATCCAATAGCTCTTAAAGTTATATCTTTAACTCTTTCAACTCTATAGGTGCCATCCAATATGGAGCAATGGATATCGGAGTAGTGCCAGGTAAAATCTCTATAGTGAACTCGAGTTCCTATTCTGGCAGCAAACCGAGCAACTCTTTAAGAAACAAGTATACAAACTCTGATGCTACCGATATATATTTAGCATCTCACTACAGGTATCAAACACATGAGCCAAGAATGCCTGACAACCTTTCCTCAATATCCATCTTACTGTCACTATCGAGATGATATTAGATAAAAAGTCTATCCTCTTACCCACAACTATAATCTTAGCCCCATCTTCAATCGTAAGGATCAACCTCTTCAACTTACAATCTATCACAGCTTGATACTTAGATAACCAGTCCATACCTAATACCAAGTCAAACTCGTTAAACGGTAACTCGATAAGGTTAGCCAAAAACTAGTGTCCTTGTACTAATAATGGACACTACTTGTAAACCTTGTTTACTAAGTCATGCTGGCTTATATGGTTGCTAACCATGATTTCTAGGTCTATAGGTTCTGACTCTAAACCCTAATCCCATGCTCATGCAATTCTAGGTCCATGTGTAGATCTCTGATCTATCAATCCTAATGCAAGAGAGTCAAAGAGAAGAAAAGTACCCGCTAAAACATCGAGCTCATCCATCTCCTCTTACGCTCTAATGGCATATTGTCGAGCAAGAGCTATGTACTCTACTCTGGACTCAGCTTGGTCCCTCTAAGTACCCTCTGTCTTCTTTCCTCGCTCTCCTTTCTAGCCTCTAGTGGATGCAAATGTAGTTTTCTGACTAACATCTGTCTTCCTAGGACAATCACAAATAAAGTGATTTGTCGATCCATATCTATAGCAAAGACCTGGCTTGCTCTTCCAATGCTTGCCCTTATAACGCTTTAGACATATCTGATATTATGCCCATGAGGTACTCTTAGCTGTAAAACTTAGGGTGCTAGCCACCTAAGACTATTGTCTAGTCTTACTTTTCTAACTTTAGCCTTTTTACTGAGACTACCCCTATCTTTGTGACTGTTAAGATCCCCTATACTAGTTACCTCTGAACCTCTTGCCTGACTACTGTGGTGAAGCTATACCGGATGCTCTATGTCTAGAAGATCTCTTCTTCTGATAAAACTCCTTTTTCTTTATCTCTGTGGTTTCAATGGTATGACAAATTGCCATTAACTGGGTAAAATCTCTGATCTTCAGTGGGACCACTTGTGTCTTGATGTCCATATGAAGACCCTTCTCAAACCTCTTACACTTTTGAGCCTCAATGGAGCTAGTGTCTCTAGCATATCTCCCCAATGTGGCAAAATCTTTCTCATTCTTACCAATGGACTTTTAGTCCTATTTCAAATCCATAAACTCTTATCTCTTCACATCTAAGTAGTCCTCCGAAATATACTTCTTATAGAACTCTATCAAAAAGAAATTATAGGTCAACTCCTCATCAGTTTTATGCCTGGTCAACTCATCCCATCATACAGAGGCTTTTTCTGTCAGAAAAGGCTATGGCACCATTATCTTATACATTTCACAGTTTTAATTGCATGTTTGACTGATGTCTCTTCCTAAGGTCGAGACTGTGTGTGATTGTGTTAATGATGAGATTGAAGCGATAAAGAGGATCACGGATATGGGGACATACATGTTGATGATATAGAAATGTTATTTTTGTTCATAGGTTACTATTCAAAATTTTGGGATAATGTCGGTACAGTCGTTATTCTGCCAAAATTTTTAGGATAAAGATTCTCAAAAATGGATAGTAACTCAGTTTTGAAAAAAATAATTTACAAATCCGCGCTTTCATAACTCCTTTATCTCAACTATAATGTTTTTAAAAGAAATATGGTTTTGCCTTATATCGGATAACTCAGAGAATAAATTGGTGTGCGTATCCCTTATTTGGGTCTGGTGATCAAATCGAGTAAGGGATGTCACATTTAGTGGTATTAGAGCATGGGAGGAGATGAATGAGCCCTATGTTTTAGCAAATACTTTTCTTCTCTTTGACTCTCCTATATTAGCATTGATAAATTCGATATCTACACATTCTTATGTTTGCATAGCATGAACATGGGATCAGGTTTTAGAGTCAAAATGTATGGACCTAGAAATCATGGTTAGCAACCTTATAGGCCATCGTGTCTTAGTGAATAAGGTTTACAAGCAGTGTCCATTGTTAGTACAAGGACACTAATTTTTGGCTGACCTTATCAAGTTACTGTTTGACGAGTTTGACTTAATATTGAGCATGGACTGGTTATCCAAGTATCAAGTTGTGATAGATTGCAAGCTAAAGAGGTTAACCCTTATGGCTGAAGACGAGGCTAAAATTACAATTGTGGGTAGGAGGATAAACTTTCTGTCTAATGTCATCTCGGTAGTGACTGTAAGACGGGTGTTGAGGAAAGGTTGTCAAGCATTCTTGGCTCATGTGTTTGATACCCATAATGAAGAGCTAGATGTTAGATCCATACCGATAGCGTCAAAATTTGTGGATATGTTTCCTGAAGAGTTGTCTGGTTTGTCGCTAGAACGGGAACTCGAGTTCGCTATAGAGGTTTTACTTAGCACTACACCAACATCCACAGCTCTATATCGGATGGCACCCATAGAGTTGAAACAGTTAAAGATATAGCTTCAAGAGTTGTTGGATAAGGGTTTCATCAAATCAAGTGTTTCTCTATGGGGAGCACCAGTGTTATTGGTAAAGAAGAAGGATAGTTCTCTAAGATTATATGTAGATTACCGACAGTTGAACAAGGTGACCGTTAAGAACAAGTATCTGTTACCACAGATTGATGATTTCTTTTATCAACTTAAGAAAGCTAGAGTGTTCTTCAAGATCAACTTGAGATCGGGTTATTACTAATTGAGGGTTAAGGATTCTGATGTGGCAAAGACAGTATTCAGAATGAGATATGGCCACTATGAGTTTTTGGTAAAGCCATTCGAGTTTACTAATACTCCAGCAGTTTTTATGGATTTAATGAATAGGATCTTTAGACTGTACCTTAACCAATTTATGGTTTTGCCTCATATTGGATAACTCAAAGAACAAATTAGTGTGCGCATCCCTTATTTAGGTCCGACGATCGGATTAGGCAAGGGATGTCACAGTGACTATCACTACTTCTAAATTTAAGTGTTTTATATCTAATGTAACATCATTGAATCTTTCAATAAAATCCCTCATACTTATATCATCTTTTTGTATTATTCCATGTAAGTTTGTTACCATTTTCTTGCTTTTAAGCTAGATGACGAATCTTATTTTATATTTTTCTGATAACTGTTTAAAAGATTATATTGATTCTCAAGATAAGTCATGAAACCATTTATTAGGAAAGCTCTACAAATTAGGGCATTTTAAATGTTTGCATATTGACAAGCGTTAGATATTCAAATATATGGTTCCTAGGATTTACTTTTCCTTTATAATTTTCCATTCTAATTTCCCTCCATCGTCTAGCGAATTTCACTTCTCGAATTTCTTGGGAGAAATGGGAATCTACGCTTTTCCCAAATTCTGGCTTCTCAAGGTTATCGACTTTGTATTTTTTCACAAACTTCTTAAAATACTTATCTAACTTGTATTCTTCTTCCTCCTTATCAAGCTTTGCCTTCCTTTTGTCGTGCCTTTTTTCTTACTCCTATGTTCCTGTACTTTCACTGCTATAAGAGCTAAATGAATTTGATGAGCTATCCGATTGGTGCTTCCTATGATACTTACTTCTCCTTCTCAACTTTTTAGTGGTTGATGTTTCCGTATTGTCTTATTAATAACTTAAATACTTTTTCTTTTTGTGGTGTCGATCCTTCCTTTTGTTGCTTTCTAATTTTAAGGAATGCTTTTTTTTTTTTGCCTTTTTTAGATTTAGGCGTGAGGTTAAATACTCGTCTTTAGAGTTGTTCCATGAATTCATTATGAATACATTCTTGAAATCTACTCAAATCTTGATCCAATTCATTCTTTATGATTGGGGTGATAGTTTGAGATAAATTGTTTCCTTGGGATAACTAGTTGTTCTTTTCTTTTTTGCTAGAAGAAGATAGCCATGAACCCTCAGGTGTTTATTCCTCACTTTTGTTTGATTTGCTTCTTGTTGATTCACAGCTCTCAATAAAAGCATTAATTGGTAATTATTAAATTACCTTAAGTTTGCAAAGATGATTATCCATTCAATGTTTAAGTTAATTGGGTGATCGAGAGTAAGGACTCTTAATAGCTAGATTAGATTACATACCTGATTATATGGGATTTTACCCTTTATAAAGGTTCTTATTCATACTGTTACAAGTGTTATAATTCTTGTAGGGTTTAACTTTCCCGTCCATATAGGATATTAATTCCTCTATCACTAAGGTATGTTTTATTTGAATATCTTATTCCTTATCTTAGTAGGAATCCTATTATGAGAATGTTCACGTCCCTTCCTTTTCGAGGCCTGTCAAACCGAAATAGCTAAAGACTCGACCTAAATCTCACTCCTCGAGTCCTGAAAGACGAGAAGAAAATTAAAGGAATCCTAAGTCATTCCTATTTGATTAGCCTAGAAAGAGCGAGTTGGGCACCACAAGGTAGAAGTCACCACCCAACCAGAGTTAGGAAATACCTTATAAAGCCAAAACCAGAGTGGTTCAAAACTCTACTCTTATTTATACCTCAAGTTAATATAGAAATTCAATTTGAATTTATAATATTATTCCTTTTCTCAAGCAGGTTTTACAATTAAAATAAATCACATATTCACGTAGAAGGAATCAAAAAACATATTTACAAAAATAAATAAAGTGTTTAAAGTTAAAAATATCAAACATGAAATCGGGTGATTAATTATTTTGAGAACTTTAATTCTCGGATGCCAATTTTTAGAAGACAGATTTTATTATCATAACTTTTATTAAGAAAAAACAAAACTTGTTTTATTAACAAAACACTAATTAATTTGCTACAAAATGATTTTGATTATTTTTATAACATGCAAAAATCATTTTCTACCTATTACAATATTCATGGAATATACAGGGAAATAACTGAAATAAAAATAGAGTACATGGTAATTACTTAAAATACATTCTAACCAAATAAAATTACATTTGAATATCCTAAAATACAATCTAAATAAATAAAATGAACAATGATAAAAAGAGCAAGCAAAAGAAAATAAAGAGCAAAGACAATAGCAATGAGAAATAATAAGAAAAAAATAAAAGGATGATAAAAGACTACTTCACCGGTGTTTAATGAAACGGCAGAACGAAAAGACAATCAAGTCCAAATAAATGAAACAACTCGCATCACAATAAAATTAAGATGTTAGTATGTGAAGTAAAATGGACAGATGAACAAAAATAAAATTAAATAAATAGTCAAGTAAATACAACAAAAATAATACACAAATAAGTTATCGCATCTAATTAGTAGATGGATAAAAGAAAACTAAAAGAAATAGAAGAAAGGTTGGTAGATCCACCGTGTATATTTGCCTTCAAAAAAGATATTGAAAAGATTGAAAAATTATGCAGAAAATCTTCAGAAATTTTGAAAACGATGTTTGGAAGGTGTTTTTTAAGTTTTTGGTGCACATATTTTGAGAAAAGGACCTCCCTTTAGAAAATACATTTTCAATATTTATACATAATTTTTAAGGCAGAAAGCGACCGTTTTGGGGGTTAAAACGGCCGTTTTCCCCTTTGTAACGGTCATTTCGGCAAAAATATCCATTTTCCAAAACTTCCTCCCCCCCTCCCCTCTTTTTTTAATCCATACCACGGGACGCCTATTTTTCTCGCATATTGAGTAGCACTGCAAGATTTTTCATGTCAAAAAAAGACTTAAAGAAAAATCTTTAAAGAAAACTTTGATATCTTCGAACTGGACATTAGTATCCCTATTTATCAAGATTTTTGTCCTTTTATCATCATTAAGCAATCTAAACATAGGAGCCTTAGAAACCTAATGTCTATAGAGAAGAATCCTAATTTGTGTATCATGAGGAACTAAATACAAAACTTAATACTTTTATTGTTATATTAGTAATCAATTATTTGCTATATTAATTGCCATATTTTAATGAACTCGCATTGCTAAATTAGGGAAATATTTAAATATATGTACTCAACTTATATATTTAATAACTATATTGTAAAAATTAATTATTATTTTTATATCCACTTTTGTATATGTGTAAGACTATAAATTTGAATTCTTATGAAAGTTATATAAGTTAAAAAAATTTTAATAAGACATATTTTTAATTAAATGTTATTTTATGTTTTCATGGTATAATGAAAAGGTATTTTAATAGGTTTTTTTCTCCTATAAATTCTTAGTAAGGTAGTCTATTATAAAAAATAGTTATTTTGTACATACATTATATGAATGTTATTAAATTATAAAAGAAAAAAAAGCCTATTAATATTTTTCTTCTTTGTAAGTTCGTAGTACTCACATTTCTTACATTTATTTTCTATGTTAATGAAAAAATATTATATAGCTAAATAATAAATTTATTATTAAGATTATAACAATTAAGATTATAGAAATTGACTTTAAAATTTGTTTTCATTTTAGAAAGTACTATAATTTATTATGTTTATTTTTTTTATTTTGAGAAAAATAGGGTGTATGAACGGATTTCATCACTTACGTATTTGGATGGAATATATTTTCAACAGGTAAATCTTAACATGCATTTTTAACTAAAAATAAGAGAAATTTTCAAGTTCAAATCTTGATAGGATCAAAATCCAATCCAACTATTACTCAGCTTTATATGCTCAAAATGTATAAGTATGTAACAATTAGTGAAATGGTGTTACTATTTCTTCCATTAAGGCATCTTTGAAATATTTGAACATGCATGAATACATGTTGTTCACATTAATCTGCTGATCATAAAGACAACACTGTATTACGTATAAAATAGATTGACCTATGATTATCATCAATTAAAATAAGATTTTATTTGAAAAATCAAGGTCAAAGATGAATAATATATAATTATAAATTAAATGAATAATATATCATTACATTTTGTAATTTTATTTTATCTAGAAGTGTACATAGTCGGTCTAATATGGATATCGAAAATTCTTTAGTATTGTCTTGAAAAGTTGGATATTTTTGAATTAAAGTTTTGTAATTGTATTGAAAAGAAAAATCTCCATATTGTACTATACTAAAATTTCAAAACAATTTGGTTTGGGTCAATTTTTTGGTTCTAAACAATTTGGCATAATACAAAATAATATTTCAGATAATTTAGTTCTTTTTCTTAAAAGATATTAATATTATCACTTAATATAATTAAATTCTTAAAAATAATATTTTTTTAATTCTTATTAAAATATAATATTTATAAATTAAAAAATCTAAAACATAAATCATAGAAAAATAAAATAAATTAATTAAAAACATTAAATTAAGTGAAGTTGTTAATAACAACTTATATAAACTGTGACACCCCTCACCTGACTTGGTAGACGGATTCGAATGAGAGATGGCACATTGTGGCACCTCCTACTCGAACTGTTGCCAACCTAAATAAGAGATGACACGTTAACTGATTTTACATAACTTTACTATTATCTTCTTAAAACCATATTATATGTGTGTGCATGTCGTGAGCATCCTAGGCCCACATGTATATAAACCAAATGTTATGTACACAAACATGTAAAATAATGTTGTTCCGTTTTGACAAAAATTCAACAGCATACTAGCTGCTAGGTGTCATGTCCCAAAATAAACTTGTAAAAAATAACACTTCTATAACATCTCAATGTCAACTCTATATCCTCAACCCTTCTGGTCCCCCAATACCATCATCAACATCATATCTCGGTGACGTAATTCATATCACAATCACATACATCAATAACAATCTCAATATCATATTATATCAAGCACATATCACGTATTTATTACACACTACTAATGTATGTCTAATTAATTTACATGACTGGTGTACTTTTATGAACTATACATATGATTAGACTGGACCAATCCCTTTTCATGTACACATGAGTTCCAACAACCGTTATATACATCACACTAAATATACAAAAAGATATACCAAAGATTGAAAGTTGTCTGTACTGCACCACTACACTGAGACTGGACTAGAGCTGTGTTTATCTACTACCTATGCATCAAAAAACACGATGCGCTAAGTATAAAGCTTAGTGGTGTATTTGATAAAATATGCTCACACACACATGTATTCATGCTAAGCATGCAAGTCTAAAATGAAACAAGTCGTATAACACTGGTGTATTTTACCAATTCTATGAGGTTACCTAATTAACCATTTTAAGTCATCGTATTATTATGACCTATTATTATCCATTTTATGTCACTTACCTTTCATGATTTGTCATTAGTATTCGTAATTGGTTTTTCATATTTACTTATCATTATTAATTTCATATTAATTGACCAATGTATTTATCTACCAATGCCAAAGTCGTCATACAATTTAATTGTCTCATTTAGGCCATAGTCATCAATTTATTTATTTATCTCATGAATTACATCTTATCATTTATTAGCCCATATCTAACAGACACCAATCCCAATACTGGATATCAGGATCATATTGTGCAGTGGCCCATATTTTGAACCTTACAGCTATTACATTAATATATCACATCAATATAGTGTGTAGTGGTCCTATTGAACCTCTTGATGACTGCGCCTGCTTTAAATTACGTGCAGTGGTTCTATTGGATCTCCTAATGGCTGCACCTATATTATGATCAATATTATCAATATCATTAATACATATGTATGCAGTGGTCCTGTTAAACCTCCCAACAACTGCACCCACTTTAGAAGACTTGCAGTGGTTCTATTAGACCTCCTGGCGACTGCACTCGCTTTTATAATCAATTATTATTGAATATCAATGTGTACAAGTGATGGCATCAAAGTGTCCTAATAGCTGCTATATCCCCTAGTTGACTGATCAACATATCCAACAAGTTGTCTAACATATATGGACTATTCACATCTCCACTTTTGTTACATATGATTTACATATCTTGTGTACTCCTTTCTCATATCCATTCATCAAATGTCATCATACTTTGCCACGTTAGGTGACCATTTCATGTCATTTAGTCATAATGCCATTCTTATTTCCTCATTACACATTCTTTTTCCATATCACATTTTTATTTTTCATCATGACATTTCATGATTTTCGTTACACCCATTATCGAATAGTTCACACAATTACTAAATGCATCATGCCAATGTATATTATGCATCACATATCTCATTACGCAACATTTACATGTTTTATGCTCAAATTCTCAATAGTTCACACATTCATCGATGCATATATTTCATACATGTTATGTTCATACACTTAAGCTTAATGTACCTTAATTATGTCAATTACACAACAAATTCAATAATTCCTATTATGTCCCCATTTTTACATACAATGTGACCATTACTCCATTTTCTAACTTTAGCTCATTTTCACTCCATTTTTCATTCACATTAGTTAATTTACATGCCTTAAACTCTAATATACCCTAATCTCCATTTTAGGGTTATTCTAACCCTTAAATTCATGCCATTTACATAATGCACGTAATATGAAAATTTCACAACATGCACACACTCATATATTTTATCAAATACACTTACAGAGAGGTTATTTGGCATCCTGAATAACACTCTATAGCTTCTCTTTGCCCTTGCTCTTGTTATCCTCTAAGTTCTCTAATTTCCATAATGGGGAATAAGTTAGAAAAATTCATAGAAAAATCTATACATCTCCAAATTCAAAAATGACACTAGAATCATAATTTAAAGTATCTCTAATTACCTAGAAAAATGTTATGGTTTAGATTTAAGGGTTCAAAACCCTAAAATTTCAAAGCTTTCTTTTTGCCTCCAAACACCACTTTCTTGTAAAATTAACCCTAAAATTAGCTTTTAGGGATGATGTAGATTATCTTAGGTGCATAAAGTGTGAGATTTGGTACCGATATAAGGAAGAAATGAAGAAAAGAAAAGAGGAGAGAGAGTGCCATTAATGGCATCGGCCATGGGAGAAAATAGGGGAGGAAGATGGTGGTTTGATCACACACACACATACATTATTTATATTAAGACCATGGATGGCTATAATCTCGTCACGTGGTGATTCGATGATACAAATTAATCCTATTTATGTTTTAAGCTTCAAAAATGTGATTTTAATGTTTAAAGCCTCCAAAAATACTTCTTTAAATGCCAAAAATTATAGAAATTCTCAATTTAGTAACCCCTAAAATCTCAGGTCCAAAAGTCCATGGAAGCCCGGTTAATTACTCAATCGCGTTTTCAAGAAACTCAAATAAAATACTGATTAATGTTAGAAAATTCTAATTTCAACGCCATTGAACTATTTGAAATTTTTAAGCTGCAGATCATGCTACTTTTAAGTCAGTCCGGGCACTATTCTTTAGATATCGACGTGAAAATTTTTATTGGTTCAATGGTTAATGCAAATAACTTTATTTTCATCATTATTTTTCCCTTCATAGTTCTATAACTAGTACTCCCTTTCGGCCACCTCAGTGTAACCTGATTGTTTAGCAAATACTATTCATATCTCGAGAAATACTATTCATGAAATTGAAATTTTTAAGCGCTACATAAACACATTATTTTTTTTAATAACATTAAAGGTTGCTTAATATTTTTCTTGTATTCGAAATAATCCAAATTGATCTAATGCAGATTGATAATCGATTTTCGATCATATCTTATTTTATTAGTGGCAACTCCGAAATTTAGGATTCACTTCTTAACAAATTAATCTCTAAAATAAATTTTAAAAATATTAATATATTATTAATTTATTATTATGTTAATAAAATCATTTTAAATGCTTAATTATTCACTTATTATGATTAATTTAAAATTATTTTATATTTTTATAATTAAAATATCATTTTATAAAAAAATATTTAATTTGTTATATAATTTAAACGAAATTATAAATAAACTAATTTCTAATTATAAAATTTTTAATTTGATAATTAGTTTATTTATTGTTTTATAAGTTAAATAATATGTTTTGCATAAGTATTTAATAAAACTAAGATTATATTATTTTTTGATATTATTTCTTCTAAATAGAAAAATAAATAATGAATAACTTGTTTTAACATCTAAAAAAAATTCAAAATTTTTATTCATTTATTATTATG
>CANXYI010963948.1:0-13987 GCA_948208565.1 Hura crepitans | reverse complement strand
TCCAAGTAAGCATCCACATGTTAACTTCATACATCTCTATGCTTATAGCTTGTGAGAACTACTACTTGACCCAATCAAAAAGTATAACATGGGCTGATCTATCCACATTAACAATGTCCCATCTTGTTAATACAATGATCAAGAATATTTAGGTATGTCATATTTACATGCAATAAGAATCTCACATCATGAACACCTCATGATTTCCTCTACACTGTGATTTTATAGTAAGGACTTTAAAACATGGTTTAAGACATTATAAACAATTATAAGTAATATATAAAAGTACCATAATATAAAGAGAATTCCTTCTCTATTAATTCACATGGTTTAAATACATGAATATAACCTTATTACATAAGGTTTAAGGCATACATCTAACACTTTGTGATGGCTAGAAAAGGAAACACTGGTCATAAAACTTTAATGGGCTAGAAAATGAGGAAAATGAAAGAATGAAAACTTTTAGCAGAACTAATAAATCATTTTAGAGCAAGAACTAATGAATAGTGATGTTAGTTGAGTTTGTGTTGAACAGCTCCAGAATGTGCCAAGATGGACCTAAAATACCATACCCTAAAGCTCAAAAATTCCAATAAGTCTATTTGTGAAGGAATTTTAATTTTATGATGTCGTTTGGTATTTATTTGGAATTTTTAAATTATGTGGGTGAATAGTAATCTAATCTCCTAAGGGAGTTTTGAGCCGAGATTTTATAGGGCCCTTAATGGGCATTATCGAGAATTTTTTGCACTAAATTATGGTTTTGGGAGGTCTAGAGAAATTATTTTGAATTTTTGAAGTTTAAAAGGAAATTGGATTAAAATGGGCAATCAGATCGACATGTGGCATGATCCAAGCCATTCATGTAGTTAATATAAAAGCCACCACACATGTAAGGCTATCACATATGCTAAAAGCCCTCCCTTCTTCCTCCTTCTACCTTGGTTGATGCCATTCCCATACACATCCCCCTCTATTTTTTTGTTCTTTTCTCTCTTCTCACACACTTAAACCCCAAAATTCTTATATTATCCTTTCCCTCTATGATATCCTAAAGCCTTTCCAAGTGATAGAATTGAGAAAAAGTGGCTAGAAAGTGAGATATAAGCAAGCGGTGAATAGAGTCATTTTTTTATTGTAAGTCATTTTATCTAAATTTTTATTTTTGCTTTAGGTAATCCTAAGTGAACCTAAGATATTCATGTAGTTAGATTTTTAATTGGAGTTATGTAGGATTTTTGGGAATTTTCTAAACCCTAGAATGTATCTATTTATAAGAAAAGAAGGAAAACTTGGTGAACAAAGGCAATCAAAGGGTTAAAGTAGTGGAAAAGGTGTTTTCACACCTTAGGTATGTGAAATTGATGTAATTTATGTGTCTATTTATGTGTGGGCATTTAAAATGTATGTGTACATGTGTATGGAAGTGTGAGTGTGTATATATGTGTGCACATTTATGTAGAATGGTTATGTCATTATGCTAGTATGGTAATATAAGGCTTATGTGTATGGTTTACATGGAAGAAAAAGATTTGTATGTGTGTATAAAGGATGACCAAATGGCATACATGGTGATAATGTGAAGTGTGTTAGTGAGTGATAAGTAATGGTAGTGAAAACAAGCTAAAAAGTGGACATTAATTGCATGTATGAGGTTAAATTGAGAAAGAAAAATAATGAATAAAAAATAGGCATATTGTGACATAAAATGTGACCTAGTATGATAAGTATATATGTGTATGAAATTGACCATTTATGGTGTGGCTTGGAATGGATAATTGTATAAAAATGAAAGGTATGAAATAATGTAAGTATATGTATCATTGGTTAATGGTAATAATACTTACACTATGGTAGAAGGAATGATAATGATAACAGCATGAAATACGGATGCAATTGTGATGAATAATATGGTAATGACAACTTGAGAATAGAGGTTAGAGAAATGGCCAAATGAATAGTGATATGCTCATATAGTGACCTATAAATAGGGAATGTATTTAAGTGTAAGTGTGCACATTTGTGGGAATTATGATGATATTACAAGCACTAATAAATGGCCTATAATTGTGTTAATAAATTAATAATAAAAAAATTAGCCCATATTAGTTAAACACTCACTAGATAGGTTGATTGGTCAACTAAAGAATTAGCAACTGCTAGAGGTTTTGGTCCTCTTGGGCTATTGCCTATGTATTTGATAATGGGTGTAGCCACCGAGGTTCTGCTAGTGAACCCTGCACACCTGAGTATTAGGAGCTCTATATAGGCTGATCTCGGCTTACCTATTTTATTTATAGATTTGGGAGGTCCTTTAGGGTAGATCCCTATTATCCACCTGAGATATGAACTGGGATTTAGGTGCTTCTAAAGGGCTAATCCCTATTATCCCTACTGTTATTGGGATGTCTATCAAGACTAATCCTTGCCACTCTGATTTGGGAGGTTCTCATGAACTGATCCTTACTATCAAATGGATTTGGGTAGGTGCAGCTATCGAGGTCTAAAATGTGGACCACTACATAGTTTAGATCCCGTTGTCCAGTGTCTATAAGTATTGCCTCTCTAGTATGGGCTTGAAAAAGTAAAATAAGTACACTCTTAATATTGTATAAAGGAATTTTTATGACTTAATTGACATAGATAAATTGGTAAACTATGTGATTAAGGAAATTAGGTAGGCTATAATACTTTAAATGTAACTAGTGAAGCAAACTGATAAAAGGGCATGATTGTAATTACTAGAACTTGTGTGGTTACACTCACTACATAATGTATGCCTTTGCATAATGTTGTGTCAATATGCATATATTACTTCAATTTCACCACTGAATTTATACTCAGAGTGTCAATGTTCTGATGTGTAGGTTGTAGATAATAGAAGCAGTCCAGCCTTAAAGTGTGTTGTGCAGTTGATTAGCCTTTTAGGGTACATTTTTGTCTATTTATGGGCATGTGTAGTGATAAGCACTCATGTATAGTGGGTGTTGGGTCCATGATGTTGATGTAATTAAGAATATGTTTTAGAGTACTGTAACTTGTAAATGTTAAACTGAACTACTTAAAGGATGCTTGTACTTATGTTGTTCATATATATATGTAATTACATGTCTGGATGATGTTAGATCTGAGGCCTTATGTTATATGACCATGTGCTAAGATTGATTGATTAATTAGAGGACTAAAAGGGTTCAGGAGTTGGTGAAACTATTGATAATGAATATAGAAGTGTTTTTAATAGGTTTAAAATTTTTGGTTTTTTACTCAGGTAGCCATTATGCTACCTAAATTTTTGTAAATTGGATTATAGTCTAAAAAATGATCTTTCAGTCCCTTACAATCAATATAGGATCAAAATTATGTATTAAAAGGAAAACGATATAGATAAATGGCTAGAATAGTTGGAGCTATAAGTGTTAAAAAGGTAATCCTTAGGGTAGAATCAAGATAGTTGACCTATGGGAAGTAGTATCGCCTATTAGCTTTCATCGAGAATCAGGTTGGGGGTGTTACAATATATCACTGGGATAATCAAGGCTATAAGCATTAAGCAAATGACCACTAGGGTATAAACAGGATGGGTGACCTATAGGAAGTAGCATCTTTTATTGGGTTCATTTGAGGATCAAGTAGAAGGTGTTATATGTACACTATATCTTATTATCAAATGAACATGTGAATGTGTATGGCTGTGCATGTTACATAAAGTAAGGAAGAGATGATAAATGCATGAAGTGATGTTTTTTAGTGGGTTAGCTAAATGAACATTTACATGTGTGATGTGCATATGGCATGGAAACAAGGTAGTGTGCATTGTTATGGATGGAAATTAAAGTGATGCATGTGTATATTATAAAGAATGTGGCTTATGTGAGCTTGAAGCTTAGTGGCCGAATGGTTTTATGAGATGTCTATACAAGGATATGCATTATGCTAAGAATTTAATGGATGATACATGATCACATGTATATTAATGATCATAAAAATGGCATTAAGATGTTGATAATGTAATTATGAACACATAATGATAAATTATAACTTAATGTGTGATTTTGCACGAAATAATATGCTTGATTATAGAAATAAGAGTAATAACCAATTTCACAGTTTAGTCATTTATTGGCTAAATCAAAGTAATTATAAATCTATTTTAAGCCTAATTAAAATGGTGAAACTAAAACAAATTAGTTAATTGCCCATATGAGTAACAACCTAGTTCGAATAGGTTGACCAAGCAACTAGGGATTTTTATAGTAGCTACTAAGGTACTTCAGTGCCTTCATTGATATTTATTTGGTCTACGGGTCTACTAAATGACCTATGGGCCTTTAATTTTGACCTTTGGATCTATGTTAGTAAATGACCTTTGGGTTTATAAATGGTTTTAATGGCCATCGTGCTATGTTTTATCCTTGGATTCATGCTATACTTACTCTTGGACTCTTGTTATGCTTGACCTTTGGGTCTCATGCTATGTTTGATCTTCAGATCCACGTTGGTAGATGGACTTGGCATCCACCCCTATTATCCATAGGATACATGTTCTCTTAATATAAGTATGCTAAAACGAACATAATGGAATTAAAATATAGATTTTATCATGTAAAATGTGTATGTTTTATGTGTAAGTATAATGTGATTTTTATGTTTAGCATATGGTTAATGTTATGTTTATTATGTTATAACGTATATGCATATTATGAATTGAATTATGTATGTTATGAACTATGTTTATTTATGTTTGTATGATGATGTATAATAATGGTATGGCATTATTGCAAAAGTTATTTAGATTATGCCACTAAGCTATTGCTTAGTGCATCATTATTCTGTACAATGTATAGGGAAAGAGACTAGTTGAGCCAAAGCATTGAGATATCAAGACTAACCAGTCAAGCTTATCTGGTGGTCTAGTTTTGTTGTATATACTAGATTATGAAATGTATATCAAAGAAGCACCCATATATTGTATATGTTAAGTTATAGGCCTAAACTATGTTGTAATGTAAATATAATATTTAAGTTCTTTCAATTATTTTGAACTTGTATGATATCTTTTCCTATGTTTGGGATTGAGATTAGTGTTTTTTAATGATTTGAGGTGTTCAAAATGATCATAGAAGTTGTGGATGGAGTTTGAAATGATATAAAAGTGCTTGTTTTTATTGCAAGTTACTATTCATATTTGGGATAGTGTCTCGGTACATGTAACACCCTCAATTGGATTTTCGAAGAAACCCAATAAGCGGTGCACTTCCCGTTAGGTCACCCATCCTAACCACTCCTATGGTCATTCATTTAAGTTTTACTTAGGCCATACTAATCAATTCTATTTGACTCCAAACTCAGTCTTGTCTATTCCTATAGCCCATTTAGGTTTATGTTATCATGTTCATACTATTATTGAATGATTTAACACAATCAAGTATTTCATAAAAATCCAGCAGCATAATGGCTACCCAGGTCACTATCCCAAAATTTCTCAACCTGTAAAACACTTTTATAATAGTTAATCACATCTCTTGAACCCTTCTAGTCCCTTAGATATCATCATATCATCAACATCTATCAATAGCAATCACAGGCATTAAGCCATAATCAAGGGTACACATAGAGCCTTATGCTCACAAACCATACACATAAGGCATACATACATAAAAAGGATTAACACTTGATTAATAACAACATAGTTTGTCTATATAAATATACAAATACAATCTCGTGTCCTTTATATACATCCCACCCATTTTCCCCATCTAAATGCAAAAGCTATACAGATGTATATTATCAACCTTCTAAAAAATGACCTCTAAACTCCACTACACGCTTTATAAGGCTACGTCCTTGTATTGTTACCTGCGCACCAAAATAGGTACACTGAGTATATAATACTTACTGGTGAATTCAAACATTTAAAACATGTCTAGTAAGTTATCAATGCATAAAATTCCTATTCTCATCTAATTCCTATGTCCAAGTTCAACTTAGAGTACTAACATGCAAAATTACCATTTTACCCCTAAGGTGTTTCTATCTGTAAATTATCTAATTAGCCTTCAAAACTCATTATAAATTATGTTTTAATATCATTATTAGTCATTACATGCATAATTTTTACAAATTAAGCCATTAAGAAGTATTAGTGAAAATTTACCAAAATATCCCTATGTTCTATTTTTATAGCCATATGTAAATTTTATTAATCTTATTTAATTACTTCAATTGGCCCATTTTAGGAGACAACCCTAACAAACACTAGATCTAGAGGAAAAATAAACTAGTGCAGTGGTCCACATGCTGGACCTATACTGCTCACTAGCTTAATTAAATCCTGGCACCTAAAATGCAAATAATGAGTTGCCTACCCAATAGACTGATCTATCTAATAGACTAGTGCAATGGCCCTCTAGGACCTATGCCATTACATTGACATCATTTAAAAGGTCAGTGATAGAGTGGTTGTGTCTGCCCAGTAAACTAGTACACTGGCCCTCCGAGACCTATGATGTTGCACCAAGAATATCAATTCTAGCATCATATGGCAAGGATAGAAAGTTTTCTATCTAACAAACTAGTATAGTGGCCCTAATAAAGACTTACACCACTGTACCAGCCTTATCTAAAAAATAGATAGTGTAGCAGCTGCTAAGGATCCCTAAGTTGATGGGTCAACCCATCTGGTAGGTGTTTATCTAATGGGCCATTTAACCTCAATCTGTGTCCATTTCTTTATTTATTAACCTTTTATAATATTATACACTTAAAAATAGATAGTTATAATTTTTACAGCACAGTGGGAATTTAGCCCGGTCTAGTATGGCCATAAACAGGCTGTATCGGGTGAATTATCAAAAAAAAATCCAAGGATGAAATTGACAATAATTATGATATATTATGCTAGATTTTATCTCATAATTATTTAACAATTTTATGCCATTTACTATCCAGTGGATTTATTGATTCAAGTAATAGTCATTTTAGGACAATTACAAGTCATTTCGGCAAGGTTTCACTAAGTTTTTTAGGTCCATTTCATCTTATTTTTCAGTGCAGTTTTCAACACTATTCACATCAAATTTGTAGGCCCTAAGCCAACAAATCATAAGCATTTACAAGCCAAAGTACAACTTATACTGCCATTACCATCCATTACAAAACATAGCCCTCAAAGGCACACAAATGAACATGATTCTCACTTAAAAGCCATAGCCCTTATAGGCAAAGTTACATGCCACTTTTTATACTTGATTGCTAGTTTAGTTTTAAGGTCATTTTCAAGTTGTGTTTCATCTCACTTTTTGACTAGATTTTTATGCCATTTTAAAGTATACCTTAGCTACATTCATGCCAACAATAATTAAGTTATTCAAGCTTTCATGATCATGATTTAGTACACATAACATGGTACTCACATTATCCTCTTTGTCATGCCATTCTCCTTGAGCTATCTCTCGAGTACAACTAACCAATAGCTCTAATCATGCATTCTCATGGTGTTTATTACACAAACATCCATTTATCCATAGCCTAACACTTAAACATATACCTTTAGATTTCCATGCCATTTAAGGTATCAAAAGCTTATAATATGCCTCGGCCACCACTAGCCTTCCATGACTCCATGCATTATTCAAACTCATTACATGTAAATCAATAATTGATGCATTATAGGCTCAATGCACATGTGTTATCAACCTTAAACATTACTTAGGATCACACTAAATAAGCTATACACATACACAAGTATGAGATAGCTTTTGGCCCCACACACATGCCTCATGCCATACTTGCACTTTCTTATTAATTCACCAATATTTCCATTCTTGCACATGTTAAAACAACAACTACACATACACACATACAATTACATGCCATAGAAATTAATTTTCACTTGACATTCATAAAATTCAGCAACTAAATAAGCCTTTACCTAAGCCAAAGCTCTCGGCCAATCAATATAATCACACATGCCAAACTAATTCTCATCACAACCCACCTATTTCCATGGCCTATTTCTTCTTACACCTAAAAGATTTCACTAGAACCTTAAAGTACCTATGCATGCCACTAAATTTCACACCTTTAAAACCTATTTCCAGCCCCCTTAAAGATCAAAAGGCATGAAAAAATTACTAGAATTCATTTACCTCTTAAAGACACCACTTCTAACTTTCCAAAGCCTTTCTTCTAGCCCTTCCATGGAAGCTTTTTCTCTCTTCTTTCAAGCTCTCTTTGCTTCAATTCCCCTCAAACATAATCCACACACATAATGTTAGGTGTTAGCCACTACTAGGCATAATTTCTAGCTAAGAAATTCCAAGAAAACTCTAAGAAAAGACAAGAAACTCACCTTTAGCACTCTATTAGATTACTTTTATCCAATAAACTTCCATGAATTTTAATTAATAGTTAAAGACTCCTTTGACCATGATTCTACTTCTGGGATTTGATTAACATCCCAAACTAAACTTAAGAACCCAGAATTTTCAAAAAAGGACTGAAGGGAGAAGATGAAACTCTCCTTCCAAGCTAGTATGGCGTCATCTCCTAGGCAGAAAGAAGAAAATTTTGTTTGCCTCTTATTTGTTGGAAAAGTCCACTTGTCAAGTGGCTTTGCCACTTGGCATAGCCCTTAGGCCAGCTGTCTAAGTGTGGGTGGGTTTGACAGCCGCCTGAGCCATCCAGAAATAGGTCGATTTTTTGACAAAACTTTAAAAATTGACCAAAATTCACACAGACCTTAAAAAATTACGCCATTTATCTTAAAATTCATATTTTAGTTGTTTCTACATGCTCATAAATTTTTGTATCCAAATTCCATCGATAGGGTAGTTTTCAAACTATCTTGATTTATATGCTAACCTAACAAATTATGAGAATTTGCAAACAGCTTTAAAATTCAAAAATTCTTTCACTAATGGACTCAGTGGAATTTTTGAGCTTTAAGGTCACTATTTTTGGGTACGTCTGGACATAACCTGAATCATTCCATGCCCGTTAAATTTTTATTGCATTGAGGGGTAGTTTATAGTCCGAAATGAATTATTGGTTCTGCAAAATTTTTAAATTTTGCCTTTTTCAGCAAATTAGAGCCCCACAAAGTTTCATGATTGGTACCGCTACCTCAATTTATGTGTAAGTGACCCGGCACCCTGACACACTTCTCGAACCCAATGGCACTATTTATGGATCCTCGAAACATAGGCGTTATTATACAGTCGTTATGATATTGAATTTTTGACACAAGGATTCCCAAATTTACTTTCAAATCAAGTTTTTGAAATGTTTTTGTTAACTTGCATTTTTGTAAATAAAGCATTTTATTAAGATTAAATATAAACACATTTTAATAAGGAAAAAGGTAATAGTTCAGATAGCATGCTTATGTACATGCTTTTTATTTGAGTCCCATAACTGGATCTAGTATGAGGTGTCACACATACCTATAATACGAGATTTCTAGGATGTCTTTCCTAATGATCTACTAGGTTTGCCTCTTGAAAAGGAAGTTTAGTTTGGCATTAAGTTTATACCAAGCACGACTCTAGTGCCCATTGCACTAATAAAATTAAAAGAGCTAAAGACCCAGTTGCAAGATTTGCTTGACAAAAGGTACATATGCCCTAGTGTTTGGCTATGAGATCACTAGTGCTCTTTGTAATGAAGGAAGACGGTTCAATGAGGCTGTGTATAGATTACTGATAATTGAACAAGCTGATAGTAAAGAACAAGTATCCTCTCCCTAAGATTAGCCTATTTGATTAGATTAAAGAGGCATGTATATTCTTAAAGATAGACATGAGGTCAAGATATTACTAGCTAAAGGTGAAAGATATGGATGTGCATAAAACAACCTTCAGAATAAGGTACAAGCACTATGCGTAATGCTCAAAAATCCTAATATTATGAATAGTACATTTCGGTATGTGAATAATGCTACTCGAGATTAAATCACACTAATGCCATAGAATGGGAGTATAAGCTTGCAGTTTTGTATATTAACTCATAGATCGATTAATGCATAATCTAGAGTTTTTCATGAAAGTCCCATGATACATAACATTAACCCACTTGAAGGTTAATATGTAAAAGTTAGTTTTCTCTATTTTTGAATGTTAGCCTAAAATCAAGTTAAAAGCAGATATTGGAATATTTTTTAGTAAAGAATAGATTTAAAATAAAGTCTCTAAAATGGTTAATAGCCAGAATTTATGGTAAGGAATATGGTTAAGAAGATTATATGATATATACAATAAGATGGATGGAATTATATATTTAAAGGTGGTTATGACAAGAAACACTAATGCTAATATGGAAGTCTATGGGTTGAAGTGTGGAAGTCTAAAATTATGGTTTTTCATATTAACGTAGTAATGGGATAATGTATAAGAGTCCATCATTAGATAGTTTTGTATATTAACCCACTAGAGGGTTAATGTTGAAAAGTCTGACTTTACAGTTTTGCATATTAACCTACTAGTGGGTTAATGGCAATTAGATAGTTTGACTTTATAGTTTTACATATTAACCCACTGAAGGGTTAATGGTAAATGCTAAAGGATGTGAAAAATGAGTATAGATGGAAGTAACATTTTTAATTGAATTTTGTTAGTTTTTAAGCATGAATTTTTTTAGGGCATTTAAGGAATAATATGAATGATTACTTGCAATTGTAATTTATGTAAATTGAGGCTAGAATGGAAGAATGGATGAATAAGAATAAGAGGAAGATTAAAGCAAGAAAATGAAGGATTTTGCTTTGGCTTTAATATGGGCTATTAGATTTTTAATTAGATGATCTTAGCCCTTGATTAAGAGGTATAAAAGCCTCATTTACAATATCCAAGAGACTAAAATGTTCCAATAAACACTTTTTTTTCTTCTTATTCTTTTCTATCTCACGTGAAAGCCATGAAAGAGAGCTTTTAAGCTCTATGTGCTTAATTTCTTCCCTTATATCTCTCATTTTTCCCACTAAATCATACCTAAATAGATAATTGTGCTTATTTAAGTGCCCAATTACAAGACAAAGGCTTGAGTTTGAGGAATTTCAAATTGTTATGCATGGGTAAACAGTAACCCAAATTTGGGTAAGTGATTATTTTTCAACTTTAATAATTTTTAGTAGTAATTTAAGGTTCTAAAACACATTATATCAAGTTAGAAATTAATTTGGATGCATGTTTGAATTATTATGAATCTTTAAATATTATGGATGAATAGTACCAAGTATGAGAAAAAGGGTTTATTTTCATGCTTTGATATTTTTTCTAAGATTTAATGGCATGCCAATAAGAGATTTACCAAGTCAATTTGAGAATTTCATGGTTGTTATAATTGTTGTGAATTTTTAAAAGTTATGGAGCAATAGTAATCAAATGTTGTATGATGGTTATTTTAGAGATTTTATAATTTTTAAAGTGTCTTTAGGATGCCAAAAAGAGTTATATAAAGTTGATTTGAAGAATTGAGGCATATTTTAATTATTATAAACTTATGATAGTGTATTGAGGTTATGCTTAAGAGGAGATGAAGAGGAAGTAAGGGGAAAAGATCAAAAAGGTTTAAGGATGCTATAAAGAATATTTTGATGCCATTCAAGTTAGTGTATCCCTTATAGTATGTGTAATTGAATTAAATCATGTTAAATTAATGAAATGCCCTAATTTACATAATATGCCTGTATGAGTAAAAATGTGTTAAATGCTCAAGTATGTGTAATTAATGGCATTATTTGTGTTATATGATATGAATGAGATGTATGATGATGCATTTATGATGCCCAAATTGTGTATGAAATGATAAGGGAATCACATTATGCTTATGATTCAAATTTGTGCATTATTACATGAAAATGAGTAATTGTATGGAATATACCCAATTAATGGTATTAATGGATTTAATCATGTTAATCATTAACTATGATGATTTATAATGTAATTGATATGGTAAATATGTGTAAGGATTTATACGATGCATGATGTACATAGAGAATATACATTATATAGTTAATTATGAATGTGAGTAATTGATGATTTATGTATGACTATGTTCTAAAAAAATGTGTTATGCCTATTCTCGAAGAAAACAAGCAAAGAGTGCTACTTCCTATGAAGTCACCTATCCTTGGATTTCTCTAGGGGCTTTTCCTTTAACTTTCACTTGGTTTCCCGTATTCAATCTAGGAATTTCATTTACTAGTTCCTGTGATCTGAGGTAAACTCATTAGGCATAAGACACTCACACGCCTGATCTTACAGTTGAATATTAGCCTAGGCTATGATTACAGCTACATTCTCATATTATACTAATAATAGGTCAATATATTCATTATAGCGCTATCATATCACTCTACTACCCACAGTAACATGCACAAGTGTCTCTACTGTCTAATGTTACACATTCTAATCATATAAGAGCATACATGGATAATGTTCGACTACATTACTAGTCATCCTCATCATATTATCTCAATTTACCACCTACGCATCGGACACTTGATATGCTAAGTATGCACTCAGTGGTGAATTTAACCAAACATATCATGTATTCTATCACTTGCAAGCACACAAGAATTTAGCAATAGCAACTATTTATAATTTCCCAGTCTTTCTACTTAGGCTTTTAGTTATGATTATTCGTTAGTTGAATCATATTAACATTCCTCCAATTTATTTGTTATTATCATGTTTAAGTCATGTGATCAATAATGTTCAACCATTTATTCATACTCTCTTCTAATCACTCTCTGTCATTCAACTTTATTCATTATGTTTATGTGTATAAGTTACTGCTTGCTTTACTTGTATTAGATAATTTACCTTTATAACTTTTCTTTCCCTAAGCATATTTCTCCTCTTAATTCACCATTTTATCTATCTTTTACTCCCTTTAGGAATTTCATTAAAGTTACATACACTAGTCCTTTCCTCCCTTATAACTTATTCTTTGTTCCTAATAAGTTTACTCATTAATTATCTCACTTTTGACAGCTAGCTTTTAGTTCCTTGTTAATATTCTTTAAGTCTATTCAAGTTCTTTAATTTGTCCATTAATACGCCCCGCAGTTTAGGAAGAACTCCTAACCACTGGATAATGGGAATTGCCATGTGCAATGGCCCCCATTTTGGACCTCGGCTACTGCATTAACCCAGTTCGAGAACCAGACAAAAGATAAAGTTATATAGTGGCCCACATTATGGACCTCAGTGTCTATACACACCCTTCAATAACATCCCAATATCAAAAGGGATAGCAGGGATTAGTCCAATGGGACCTCCTAATATCCCAGTGATGTCGGCACAAGTAAGACATTTAGTGGATAATAGGGATCAGCCCCGTAGGACCTCCCAATATCCACAAGTGGGTAACAGGGATGAACCATAAGCCTTACAATACCTAGAGCATGCAGGCTCAAAGCAATACTCAAAAGTTACACCCACTATACACAAGCTGAAATCTATATAGACCTAGCCTCTAGTAGCTGCTAATCCTAAGTTGACCGATCAACCTATCCAGTGTATAAATAAACATAAATCCTAAGATTCCCTTTCCATTATCTTTTATAACCATTATATCCAAAGTCTATAATATTTGTTTGAATTTAGATCTTTAATTAATCAGCTTATTTTATTTACCAATCAAAAGTCATTTACCACCTTTTCATACTCATCAATTCACCATGTCCTCAATTCAGATTTCATTCTTTCCATTAATGTCCTTCAATTGTCTTTTATCTCTTTTTCTGCTAACTTATGTTCTGTGTCCTCCACTTCCCTGTCTCCCAAGATATTATAATTTAAGGCTCTTATATTACTTTTTCCTTGCAATATATAATAATAACTTAGCTCCTAAGTTTAATAATTTATTCTCATTGTTACTATTTTTATATTAGTATTTATTCTCTGCACTATCTATTAATTTGCTTAATTTAACTTTATGAAATCCTTCCCAAGGATTTCACCATACACATGCCTCTCGATCT
>CANXYI010963629.1:0-12805 GCA_948208565.1 Hura crepitans | reverse complement strand
TTTAATTATTATTATTTCTGTTGTACTTAGTTACCATTATATATTTTTATAATATTTACTTTCATTCTTTCTCTCTCCTTCTTACTATTATTATTATTTTTCAAAAATTAATATTATTAATGTTTGTATGCAAGTACCCATGTGATTACATCGCCTTCGTACCACCACAAAAATCAATCCATGACATGATAATATTTTAATAATATATACATAAGTCCTATAATTAGGGTAATAGTAAGCAAGATGATATGATTTCAACTTAAACATTAAGTAAATAGTATCTGCTCACCCTGTTATTAGTATTTATTTAAGGCTAGACAAAATAGGTATCTATAGGGGTGATATAAGTATATATGCAAAATAAACTTTCTAAAGTTAGTTATTTAATTTCTTTCATACTGACAATAGAAATTAGGTCTAAGGGCTTCTAGTTCGAATTGCCTAATGTTGAAAAAGACAAAGGACAATGATACTTGAACCCTAAAAGTTCTATTTTTATTGAAAAGTCTCTTTTGATTTAAATTTTAGTTAGGTCAAAAGGTTTGAAAAATTATAAAAAGGAGTTTTATGGAATTTTTTTCTCAATTGACAAAACTGTGCTATTTTAAGAAGCAAAACGGCCGTTTTTCTCAAATGAACCATTTTCTTTATAGGTTTTTCAAATAAAGTGACATCATTTCGAATAAAGCAACATTTTTTTAACTTCTTCAAAATGGTCATTTCCTTTGAAATGAGCCATTTTTATCACTTAATTTTTTTTATCAAAACGCTAATGTTTCAGCATAAAATGGGCATTTTGTCGCCTAAAAATGCACATTTTGTCTTATTGTCAACTAAAAAAATAACCATAACTATAAATAGAGAAAGGAAAAAAAAGGATTAACATTTAGAATGGTGCGTTAGCAGAGCATAAGTTTCCTTTCCTTTTAGAGCAAAACAAAAATCAAAATATTATATCATTCTTCTCTTTTTCTCTAATAAAAAAACCCCTTTTTGTGGCAATTTCAAGTTTAGTCATTTGAAAAGAACCTGAAGGTTATTATCTTGGGGTAATCTTACATCTTTTTCTTTAATCTAGGGATTAAGTCATTTGCCTACTAATTCGGCATGGTGAATTTAATCTCCCATTTTACATTTTATATATTTATTTATTTTTATTTTGTATTTTGTTGCCTTTTTTTATTCCTTTCCATTCCTTTTCTTTTTATTTTTATTATATTTTCCTTTTTTTGTAATTTTTAGGATTATTATGGTGTTAACATTATTTTGATGTGTATCTTTAGATTTTGTTCTTCTTCTTATTTTTAATGTGTTTATTATCTAATTTCTTTCATGTGTACAGGTTCTTACTTCTTTTTTTTTTATCTTTGTGTTTATATTTTATTGAGGACATATATCTGATGTGTGTATATTTGGTGGATTATTTATGATATTTTATAATTCTTATTTGAGTTTGTGTTATAATTTTGCTTGTCAGTCATTTCTACCTAAAGAGGCAAAATGATTATTTTCCTTTTATGAAAATGGCCATTTTGGCCATACAAAGGGCAAAAATTTCCTAATTAGTCTTATTGATATTTTTGTTTATGTCTCAATTTTTCTTTTATTTCCCTCATATTATGATTTTCTTGATAAATTTATTTTTTACATTTATTTATTTATATGATATTTATGTAATTTAATTTTTTTGGTTAGAATGTAATTTAAGGTCTCTACATGTAATTTTTATCTGATTTTTTATTAAAGTATATTTTAGAAAATCACCATGTTTTATGTATTTTTATTTCCTTTTTGAGCATATTTTCTTTGTAATTTTTCATGAATCTTGTAATAAGTAGAAAAATAATTTTTACACGAAAAAGAAAATAATAATCAAATTATGTTCCATTAATTAATTAATTAATGTTTTAACAAAAATGGATTTTGATTTTTTTCTTAAATGAAAGTAATAATAATAAAAATGTGTTCTTATAAAAAATTGTTTGAGGGAATCAAAGTTTCCAAAATAATTAATGGCCTGGTTTATTGAATGTACAATCCATATTTGAATATATTTATATATAATGCCTATTTGATTTGCAATTTAAATGTGATTGAGTGCGCTTATTTTATTTACAAATACGTGTGAGAGAAAAGGTAAAATCATCAATTTAATATTATTCATTCAGTATTAATTTGAGATATAAATAAGAGTATGATTCTAAATTATTCTCTAATATAGTCTTACAAGGTATTTCTCAACTTTTGTTAGGTGGTGACTTTACCTACATTGTGGTGCTCAAATCATATCTTCCAAATCAATCATTAGAAATGGTTTTAAGATTCCTAAAATGGCTTTTCATCTTTTGAGATTTGAGGTGATGCAAACTAGGTTGAGTCTTTAATCATTTCGAGTTTATCGATTTAAAAGGACCCCCTGCAAATAGTGGTGACTACACTGAGACGACATGAGGTCATGCTCCAAAAGTACCTCAAATTTATATAGAATCTCTTGTTTATATTTATTATTTTATTCACAAACCCATTTTAACTCTATTTGATGACATATTAGAGATGACACCCACTAAATTCGAGACTTATGCCACTAAGGTATATCAAATGTGAACTAATTAGTCAAATGTTCATGATGAGATAAACCTATCGTGAAGGGACCATGCTTGGATGATCATGAATTACACAACTTGACCAAAAGACCATGTAATGACTAATAAGAACTTCCACTAAGGGTTTTAGTAATTTGTATCATATGTTATATGGGCCTCTAATTGTGAAATTTATTTAATCATCCTGAAATGCTGTCAAATCTGTTAGGCCTTTTTATAATTAGGATGGGCTTAACACCACATTTTCATTTGATTGAAATATCCCAACAAATATAGGCCAAATATCATACTAAGGCTTTAAACATAAGAGTTATAATGATCGACTTTTCACTGTTCATTATTCGAACTTGTCAAGATACTTGATATCCCATAGGTAAGTCCACCCATGATAAATGACATAGACCTTTTATAAGGGAGTAATAAGGTTAGATGGCTTTTGCATGTATTTGTCATTATTTCATTGCCTAATCATGCATTTGCATTTCTTCATGCATTTATATACATATCATCATCATACTAACCATTTGTTTTGAAACCACCATAGATCCTCTACAGTTTAGTTGGGTTTGAGGTTTAAATGGTCTTATAACTTAAAAAATAAAAATTTCAAATTTAGGTAACTCAGCCATGGTAGAACAAAGAGATAATGTTGCTCCTTTATTGTAATAGTTGGATGTCCAAATTGATAAAAAATTTGAGGAGTTTGAACAAAAGATAGTAAACATGCTTTCAAGGGCTCTGGCTAGAATTGCACCCCATAGAAATACACCTTATCCTATACTAGCTATCAAGGCAGTAATTATCATTCTTACTACCTCTTTTATTCAACTTATTATATCTTAGGGGATTGGTACTAAGAAGAATTAAAATACTTCATATTAAAAGGCAATGGCAACTTCATACTTTTATTTGAAACTTCACTTTTTTAAAGATTCTAAGGATGAAAGGAACCTAAAACATGAATCATGTAGGAAAGAGATAGTGGTGCCCACAGTAAAGGATTTAGCCATGAAACAACTAGAAGAAAAGATTGAGGCCATGACTCGACTTTTTACTTTAGGTAAGCGAATAGACCTAGATGACATGACTCTTGAGTTTAAAGAGCTCTTACCTTCTAAATTTAAGATGCCTAAATTGCCTATGTTTAATGGGACCATAAACCCAAGATGTCACATCAAGCAGTATGTTATGGTCATAGGGGTATAAATTTATCTACTAAGCAAAAGATCACATACTTCAATTTGACTTTATGAAGGGGACTTATAGATTGGTATCATAGATTAGAGAGAAAAGTGAAGGAAGCTTAGGGTAGAGTAATGCCCTTACTAATCAATATGGCTACATCACCCATATAAAGGTTAAAATGAAAGACCTTAAGCTTTTAAAGTAAAAGCCCAATAAGAATTTTCTAAAGTATTTGGTAAGATGGAGATTAAGAGTTCTAAAGAAGAGAAAGAAACCCAAAACTATAGATCAGATAAGAATATTTATCCATAATACGAGTATTTATCTAGAGGATGGATTAAAACTAAAGGGCTAAAAGACTAGGAGTCTCTAAAGGACATTACCAATGATTTAAAAAAGGGAACATGCTAAGGCTAGAAAAAATCCTAAAAGTTTTTTATAAGGCATAAAGTAATAATTTTAAGAGAAGTACTACGAGCAACAATAGTGGAGGAGTTGGTAATATTGCTGAGGTCATAGCTAGCATAACTAGGTATTACTTGAATCTAGGTAAACCTTTATCATAGTGATTGAAATGGTTTCAAAATGAAGGGAAGCTCTAGCCATTCCCCTTAGACTAGCTAAAAATTAATGTTATCCCAATCATTGGGTTAACTTGTATTGCCATTTTTATCAGCATACTGGTCATGACATAGATAATTACCATACTCTTAGGGAACAAATTCAAGATATGATAGATTTAGAATAAATGCCTGATCTAGATCAGAGACAAAAAGGCCAAAGATCCTATTATAATATACCACTACTAGTATTTATAGTGAATTCAAGATTATTAGAATTGTATATGTTGTAAGACCTATACGGTAATAAATATTTGGCCATTAAAAGAAGAGCGAGGGAAAAAAGTGTCATAAAATGGTAAATGCAACTGATATATAGACAACTAATAGTGATAGTGAGCAAAAAGAGGTTAGAGATTTATGGGCTGATTTAAATGGTGAACAAAAGCTCAGTACAGATAAATAAAAGGATAAAGTTGTAAGTAAAAATGGTAGGGTGGCTTTGAAGATAAGGAAAGAGCCAATCATTATTTCTCTTAAGATAGAGAAAGTAAGAGAAGATGATGATGCTATTTTAAGACAACTTAATAAGACACTTGCTCAAATCTCTATTTGGGATCTTTTGGGACAATGCCTCTCACTTCACTAGAAAGTGACCGAGGCATTATATGCTACTACAATGTCTACTTTAATATCTCTATCTCATTTATTTGAGATCATAAAAGGTGAAGAGAAACATATAGTTAGTTTTTTGAGTTAAATCTTCTGCTAGAAGCATATCATCACAACTACCCTCTCTATATTAAAATTGAAATGTATGAAAAGCATATCACATGTGTGATGATGATGGGTCTTCAATTAATGTTTGTCCTCTAAAGGTTATGGCTACCTATGGCATAAAAGATTTAATGATTAGTAAATGTAAGCTCATAATGATTGCTTATGACAATACTAAGAGGCAAGCCTATAGACCTCTCAAAGTCAAGGTTAAGATTGAGGTTATAATAGATGATGTTGAATTCATAGTTTTAGATATCTCAGCTAACTTCTCTCTATTGCTAGGTAAATTTTGGTTTCACAAGTTTAAAAAAGTTTTGTCAACTCTGTATCAAATGATTAATATTTTGGATAAAGGGAAATAGTAACTATTAAAGCTGTAAGGAAGAATTAAGTCTTGATGTTAGAGATTTCCAATTAACCTTTTACTGGTTTTCACATAGCGAGGATTTTCTCATAAGATGATTTTGATGACCCTAAGATAATGAATATGATAAAAGGGATATTGGCCATTATTCAATTGAAAAGACAAAAAGATTGAAATATGAAGCATGTTTAGAGCAACCAAAAAAGAAGAAGAAGAAGAAGAATAAAGGGTTATAAGAATAGAAGAATATTTTGTTCTAGCTTCTAAGAAGATCAGGTAGTATGAAGAACCAGAGCCAATAATACTTAATAGGAAAGTGGTACTAGGGTTTGAGATTTTTAATGATATAACTGATTAGGTAATTAGAGAGATCAAGATGGTATCGGCTTTTAGGATGAAGAGGTTATAACCAAGCTAGATGATTTAGAGTTAGATTTGAAAGCAAAAAATTATGACTTCTTCTCTGAACTTCACTCATAAGAAAGGGAAAGAAAATATCATCAATGAGACTACTAAATAAGAAAAAAATTATGACTTCTTCTTTGAACTTCACTCATAAGAAAGGGAAAGAAAATATCATCAATGTTTTTTAGTTAATTTTAATGATGTTATTTGTGTATTAAAACCTTTTGAGAATGACATTTTTGCTTCTTTCATTAATTAAATGAATGATTTTGCTTATTTTTATGATGTCTTATCTGATTCCATCATAGATAATGATAATCATGACATGCACAACATTTTTTAGATTAGTTTAATCAATACGACCTAATTTATTCTTGATACAATTAAAAGTCCAAAAGAGATGTTAATTGCATCTGAGAATAAAATTTGAGAGAACTATGGAAAAAAAATATGAAAAGGTCTTTGCCTAGACTTATAAAGACATGCTAAGAATTGATAAAAAAAAGTCATGAAACATGCTATCCATACTTATTTAGATGTAAAGCTAGTGAGCATAAGTTAATGTGGATGAGACCAGAATAGGCTAAGAAGATTAAAGAAGAAAGTGCAAAAATAGATTGAAGCCAAGTTCTTAGATGAAGTGAAGTATTCAACATGGTTGGCTAACATGGTACCTATTACCATGAAAGAAGGTAGAGTTTAGATGTGTATAGATTACATAGATTTGAATAAAACTTACCCAAAGGATGACTTTCCCTTATAACATATAGACGTGTCGGTAAATAGTGCTACCATGTGTATGATGTATAAGTTCATTGATGGTTATGCTGGGTACAATCAGATTTTAAGTAAGATAGCTGATAAATCAAAACTAATTTCATCATCGAATGAGGTACTTTCTGTTATAGGCTCATGCCCTTCAGATTGAAAAATGTTAAGGCCATTTATTAGAGGATGGCTAATAAGATATTGGATAACTTGATTCATAAAGAAGTTGAGGTTTATATGGATGATATGATTATTAAATCTTCTATTATAGTTTAGAGAAATTCTTTCAAAAAATTGACAAAATCTTCACTTAAACCCTAAGAAGTATGTCTTTAGGTTAAACTTAGGGAAACTTTTAGGTTATATAATAAGTTAAAGAGGGATTGAATTGGACTTAGATAATGTCAAGGCCATTAAGGAAATGCCTATGCTAAAGAAAGAAAAAGAGATAAGAGGGTTTTTGGGTAGAATATAGTATATTACCTAATTCATTGCTAAGCTCACCATCATTTGTTAGCCTTTTCAAGCTTTTGAGAAAAGGTTAGCTAGTTATGTGCAATGAAAATTGTTAGAAAGCCTTTGATACTATTAGAGAGCATTTGGAAGACTCACATATTCTTCAAAAATCAGTATTAGGGAACATTTAATCCTATACTTATCTATAGAAAAGAAATTGGTAGGAGAAATGGTAGAATCAAAAGATAAGTTTGGAATGGAATATGTCATCTAGTACTTAAGTAAGAAGTTTCTTCCATAAAAGACAAAGTATGTAAAAGTAGAAAAGACATATCTAGATGTAGTATAGACTTTAAAAAAACTAAGATATTATTTTCAATCCTATGTAGAATAAGTGGTAGCTAAGCATAATCCATTAAGGTATTTATAGATGACTCATTCTCTAGTTGAATGTATGGGTAAATGGCTTCTACTGTTGCTGGAATTTGACATCCAATATATAATAAGAAAGACAATCAAAGGGCAAGTAGTAGCAGAATTTCTTGCTAATCACCCAATTAGAAGGGATCAATTAGAATTTAAATTTCTTGATGAATATCTAGCCTTAATAATTGTATAAGGATGGCAAATGTTCTTTTGATGATGTTGTTAATAGTAAAGAAGTAGGTACAAATATAATCTTGATAATGCCTAATAGCAAAAAGCTTTCATTAGCAAAAGAAAAAAGTTGAAATATATGGCAACACAATGTTATAGAATATAAGGCATGTATCTAAGGGTTGGAAGCACATTTAGTGTTGTGTGCCAAAACTATAGAAGTATTCAACAACTCATCTTTAGTTACTTATCAAATTAATAGAGAGTAGTCCATTTAAAAGGAAAAGTTACTGCCTTATATGGAATATTTGTGCTATCTGAGTAAATGATTTGATGTTCCCACCTTTTAACATATTCCAATGGATAAGTATCAGTTAGTTGATACTTTGACAATGCTAGCTTATATATGGAATAATCCATAAGGAATAATCATAAAGCTAGCCATAAGCACTAGTTTAGATAAGCCTTATTATGAGGCAGAGTATATGTTAGAGATCAAAAAAGATAATAGGCAACTATGGTTTCATGACATCTAAACTCATTGAGAGATGGAACAACTAACAAGGATAAAGATTACTAGGAAGGTTGTCCTTTTAATTTATTAGTATAAATGGAACTCCATATAAAAGGCAAGTCAATGGTATTAAGCTCCATTTCTTGGATGTGAAAGAAGCCAATAGGATTATGGAAGAAGTGCACTTAGGTTCATATATATGCACATATAATTGGGTGAGCTCTAGTAAAAAAATAATGTGCTAAGGGTTTTCTTTGCTCATTATGAGACATAATTGAATATGTAAAGAAATGTAAAAAATGCTAGTATTATAGAGATATAAGCAATATACAAATGTCAAATTTCTTAATCTTTTATCACCTTGGCAATTCACCTCCTAGGAGATAAATTTCCATTGTATTTTGCTTTATAAGATAATGGATGACTTTTGTTTCAAATGCTCCATTAATTACATCTTTATTCATCCATCATCTCTCTTATAAGAAAGAAACCCATTTTTACATACTCATTTGACTAATTAGTCTCAATAACACTTCGTATAGTAATTATGCTCAAACGAGAGACATATGCAATAATAGTTTATCCATGTATTGTAGAATTCAATGGATTTTTTTACTGATACATAAGCTAAGCAAAGTATTTCTTTAATCAATTGACATTGGTAGGTTCTTGAAATTTACTGCCATCCATGTCAGATAGCCTTGCTCCTCTATTTTTCAATAGGTGTTTAACTGTAAATAGGCTTTCCTAGTTTAGCTTGAATTTGACCCTTAAATCTTATTGATTTAGCCTTATCTATTTTAGCATTAGATCTCTTTCTTTTATTTTGTGATATATGATGATGATTTTTGGTGTTGGATTCCATATTTTTCAAATAAACTTTTGGTTTCTCCTTGGAATTAGATATTGTTATCATTATTACATGGTGAAGCACTCTATACCTATAAATAATCTAACCTTTTATGAATTTTCTCATCTATTTTGGCTTGATTTAGTTAAAAGATTGTGCTTTTACCCATTTAGAGAAATAACTCACTGCCACCATGATCAATTTATGTCCATTGGAGTTAGGTTTTTCTTCTCCCATAATATTGATTCCCCATGTTGAGAATGGCCACGTGATGACAAGTTGCATAACTTAGTAGGTGGTATTTATTTGAGATTGGCATGAATTTAGCAATCATAGCATTTCTTGATGAATTTAAGACAATATGCTTTCATAACATTTTGATAGTATCCTTGTCTTACTATCTTTTTTGCTAACATTATCTTATTCAGGTGTGGTCCACATATAATTATGTGTATTTCCTTTATAACTTCTTTAGCTTCTTTTTTATCTTGGCACTAAAGATGCCTACCATTTGATTGCTTTTTATATAGTTGTCCACTAAAATAAAGAAATTAAGAAGCACGTACCTTAAATGAGATCTTTTCTTTATCACTAAATTCTTTGGGGAACTCTCTTTTTTTTAAGGCATTCTTCAATGTCATGGTACCAAGGGTACTTTTCCCTTATTTCCTTTACTTGAAATGTTTATGCTTTTTCTAATTCATGAAAGGGGACTAATGATAAAGATATTAGTATAAGGGTCACAATGATTTTCCTTTATATGCTTATTCACTTGTTAGACTTACCAATGCATCTACCATCAAGTTTTCTTCTCTTAGAATAAAGTGGAATTATATAGAAGAGAAGTTTTATTTCATTTTATTGACTACTTCCACATAAGGCTTTAACTTTTTATCTTTTATTTTAAATTTTCCATCTACCTAATAGGTGACTAACATAGAGTCTCCCTAGATTTCCATATATTTTACTCTTATGACTAAAAGGGATTTTAAACCAAATAGTTACACCTCATATTCAACAAAATTATTAGTAATCTTAAAGTTAAGTTTCTAGCCAAGAGTATTAGTTCTCCTTCAAGTGGTAATAAGATTATGGCTATTCCAGCTCCACTCTAGTTAACTGCTCTATAAAAAAGCATTTTCCATTCTTAGACCTTTATTATCCTCAAATGATCATTTGGAAATTCTATTTACCATTTTGAGTCATTTGTGATAGATTATTGAGTAAGGAATTTGGCCATGACCTTTTATTTTATTGTCCTTTTATTTACATACTATATGTTATGTTTCTATAAGATCACCACCCATTTTCCCAATTTTCCCAAAAGCAAAGGTACCAAATATATGTATTTTAATTGAAATGACCTGGTAACTATGATCACTTTATAGGATAAGAAATAATACTCTAATTTCTTGATTGGCTAGATCATGAAAGTATACATCTTTTTTGCCTAGGATATTTGACTTCATATGTTAAATACTTTTTACTGAGATAGTAAATTGTATTTTCTATCCCTCTATCATCTTCTTATACAAGTATTGCTTAAATAGGCTTTAATAATTTCAAATGCCTTTTAGCATTCTAATGTCCATTTTAAGGGTTAATTTTTCCTTTACAACTTAAAGACCAATTCACATGTGGAAGTGAGCTTGGCATTAAATCTTGAGATGCATTAGACTTTTCCTAAAAAGCCTTTTCTTTTATCTTTGTTGTAAGAGTAAGCATATTTTGTATAGCCCTAATTTTCTTTGGGTCTATTTCTGTGCCATGTCAATTTAACAAATATCCTAAAAGTTTGCCAGAAGTGAACCTAAACATGCATTTTTTTGGGTTAAGCCTTAGATTGTAATGTTCTACCCTATCCTAAGAATTTTTTTATGCTTCTATGCATCCTTCTCTAGTTTTTGACTTTGCTATCATGTCATCCATGTATAACTTATACTTCCCTATGCATCATATCATGGAACAAGGTGGTAGCCATATGTTTATATGTTGCACTTACATTTTTTTAATACAAATGGCTTGACTCTGTAGCAATATGTTCCTCATTTAGTGATTAAGGTGGCCCTAATCTTATCTAGGATTGCCATAAAGATTTGGTTATATGCTAAAAAACCATCAATTAGAGAGTACATGGCATGTAAGGTGGCACTATCTATGAGCATGTCAATATGCAAAAATGGGAAATCATATTTAGGGTAAGCCTTATGTAGGTCTTGATAATCCACACACATCCTTATTTGACCATGTTTTTTAGTTATTGGGACTATATTGGCTAACCAAGTAGGGAATTCTACCATGTTTAAGAACTTAGCCTCTATTAACCTTTTTACTTCATCTTTAATTTTACTAGCTCACTTCGGTATCATTCTTCGAAGCTTTCACCTTACAGGCTTAACATCAGGATAAGTTAAGATGTAATTTGGGCTATATTGTGATCTATTTTAGGCATGTCATCATTTGACCAGGTGAATACTTTTTCATGTCTCTTTAAGGTTTGTTCTTTGGATTTCCTCTCTATAGGAGTTAGATCATGCACTAGAAATATGATTTTAGAATTTTATTTCTCTTTTATGTTAAATTCTATTATATAGATAGAGTTAATATAAGATACCCTTGTTAGAGGAATGTTACCGCATGTATTTCCTTTAGGTAAGATGTCAAACAAGCAAGCAAAATTGGAAGAAACTTTATTGAATGAATCATGTAAAAGCAATCTAATGTGAAAAAGAAATCATCTAAGATATTATTGTTTATGAATTCTTGAGCAAATTCCTATATGGTTATGATTGCTTTGCAAGTCAAGATTTCTTCATTCTTGTTGTCCTTCCTGGTTAAGTACTTTATATTTAGAATCTTTTCTTCCTCCTCTTTCAATTTTGTTGCATTGTGTCCTCAACCTATTATCAAATATGTAAAGATTTCAAAGCTAGGTTTGAACATGCCATTTATTAGTATAAGTTTAGGTAAGCCATTACAAGGATTATTATTGATAAAAAAAAGTCACTCAACTTATTCCTTTGCATTAATGGCTTATTTTTTTCTTGGTATCTTAGCCCTTTTTATCTATTTGCCCTTTGAAATTTTGAAAATAAGGGACTTTTTTTTTGCCATTTTTGCCTACGCCCATTCCTATGGAAAGAAACCATGTTTCCTTATAATGTTCAATAGATCGGGATCCATTTCATCTTTATATATTAGGTCTACTTGAAATCCTATTAGTAGAGTTATTCTAGATTTAGGCATGCGATGGTATCTCCCATAGTGGAAGCTTTTATCTTTACTATCTTAGTGTTTACTAAAAACTTGGTCATTTAGTGAAGGGTGGATGAAACTCCTCTAAATTTATAGAACCAAGGGCATCCTAAAAGTAGTTCGAATGTTACAAGTATGTCAAGGATGGTAAAGTTGACTTCACTTTCAATTGACCCTATTATTACCATTGTAGTAAGGAGCCTTTTTACATGTTGTTTAGTGTCACCGTTGGCTTTGATTACCATATCAAATGCTTTAAAATCTTCCATTTTCAAACCAAGGGCTCTTATGAGTTTAAATGGTATTACATTTATAGTGGATTCATAATCTACCATAGCATATGTCATACATTTTCCTCTCACTTTGGCCTAAATATACAAAGGCTTATTATGGCCTCTTTTTCTATTAGGAAGTCTTTATTAGAGAATAAGATTAGTTTTATGTCATTATTTACTATTAGATTGACTA
>CANXYI010963551.1:0-16515 GCA_948208565.1 Hura crepitans | reverse complement strand
CTATAATGCTATTATTATGTATGATGGGTGAGGTGTTATGACCCTTATCTAACATTTGTTTATGTATATGTCTTACATAATAAAAGTACCATAGTACTTACCCTCCTAGATTGAATCTAAGGTTATACCTCAGACTTTCATGCACCCACTCCTAAGATTTTCATGTATGCTATCAAGTTATTTTCTTATGATATATATCATGCTTTCTTAGGTGTATATACTGCAACCAGTCCTATAATTTATTCATGCCAATTTGGTAGTGGGTGAATATTACATGACATATATTAATTTTTGTTTATCTCAAAACATACTTGAATTCTTATGTGGTTATTTCATGTAACGATGCATTACTTATTCTTCTTAATCACACCTCAACATGTGTAGGCAATTTGACTCGTCCTAAAATACAAAATCATCTTTATTTCAACTAGGCATACCTACAATCTCTCAAATGTAACATGACAATATGAACTTGTAAAATCATTGTATCCTTATAACTTGGAAATACCTCGGGCTAACTAATTATAGACCCCTACCTATTTCATTCATATCTATACATTCTATAGAAATTTATTTGTAGGGTTCACTTCAATTGTTTGCCAAGTTTATATTACACTATCCATTCATACATCCATAATGCATCTATACTAGTAAATTTAGTAGCTACACACTAAAGGGCCATCTTACTTATCTTAACCCTAGACCTGACTCCATAACCTTCCAATTCCTCTCATGCATTAGTAGCCCCTTTTAAACATAAGATATACTTTCATAAATCAATTAAGTGCTTATAGACCAACTAAAGGTTTATACTTTGTATCAAAAGCTCAAAAACAAAAGTCTTATTCCATCCTGCCATCTCTTTATCCAAGTAAGATATAGTAGCTGTGTCTCTTTACTCTCCATATCTTTGCCCTTTTACTCTCTTATTTAATATTATACAATCTAAATCATGCTTAATTGATTCAAACATTCAAAAATGAATTTAATACATCAAATTTGACTCTATAAATTCCTAACCAAAATATGAAATCATACCTATCTTAATAGAGCCAAATGCTCTGTCAATATCACACCCAGTGGCTATTATGATTGCAATATCCTCCCATGTTACGTTAAAGTCATGACTTGCCAACTCTAATTAGGCTATTATTCCTCTACTATACATCAGCCCCAAAAATCAATTGAGTAGCTCTTCCTTTTAAGCATTTAAAGGCTCAAAACCCAGTAAAAATGATATAAATAAAAAAACCTAGGTTGACTTAAATTTAGCAGTGGCCTATCTCTCATGTTACTCTCTCTGTTTTTGGCCCTTCCTCATTCTCTGTTCTTTTTTTTCCCTTTTTTTATAGCCAGCCTTCTTTTTCTTTTTCTCTTAAATAGTTTTTATATTATTTTCTTTTCTTTACTCTTAAATTTTTTTTCCTTTTCTTAGTTATGGCCTTTATCCCTTTATTCTCAATTTTTTTTCAATTCAAATGATGTCCCTTTTCTTTTCACTACCCAAAGTCAATTAAAGCTTTTAGATTTTTAAGGCTTAAGTTGGTTTAAAATCAAATTGTCTATCTTAACTCCTTTATTCATTTTTTTCTTATTTATTTTATTTATTCTATTTTATTTAGATTTATTATTATTATTCAATTCATACGCCAATTAAAATCCCCTCTTGCATTAAATTTATTCCTACTTATGTTACTTGATTACTTTCTTATAAAACATCCGCACACTTAATCCTCAATTGCACGCCCTAACATTACATTAAAATCTTAAATATGAGATTATACTTAATTTGTTTTAATTATGCAATCGTCAGGGTGTTACAATTCTCCCCTACTTAGGCTATTTCATCCTTAAAATAGAGTCTCGGTCCTTAGGCAACTGTCTAGAATTTCACTACTACTTACTTTCCAATTGTGTCCATATCCTTCTTCATTCACTACTTCTATATACTTGAATTGTAAGGCTTTCACATACCTTTTTATCAATCATGCAAAAGCCACCCAAAGTACCCCTATTGAAAATGTGTATGCATGTATAATAGAACATATGTCTTCCTAATACTTATCCTAGAACCACAAAATCACTTTAGTATATTGAACATGACTTAACAAAATATCTACTATCTATTAATAAAAGAACAACACAAATATAAGCAAACTGACTACATAGTAGCATGAACATAAAGTAGTATCTAATACTCTAAAGTCTAAAACTATGATAAAAATTCTTATGGCCTTTATTCGATCAAAAAGAATACACTTACTTGCTGTTTTTCTTGTTTATAGAAGCTTACTGAGTAATTAAGGACATCTATTATTGTATGGGCACACAGTTTTGCTAGAATCCGTTCAAGTGATTTAACCAAACATTTATACATACATATGATAACACAAACCTTTTAATATCTATATCCAATTCTTGGGAACGTTAACATTCTCTGATACCACATTTGTAATACCCATACTAGCTCCCTGAGAACTAAGCATACAAGTGTTAAATTATGCCATCTCATAGCCTAGGTATAATAACATATATATGAAAGCACATTAAGAAATAAGAATATCAATGTAAAGGGGTTATAATATATATGTTCTATTAAAAAAAATCTCTTTCAAGAAAACTATTATTAAAAAAATCAACCCTATATGGAAGTTTACCCCTCAAACTAAATTGCAAAAGCATAACCACTTAAAACAAACCTTACAAAACACTTAGAATTAGATGCCCTTAAAATCTACCAAAAATCTAGTAGCATAATGGTTGTCTGGAGGCCTAATAAGAGTTTTTGACTACAAGAAAAAAAAACTTGCATAACACATATCCACTCAATGATCCATTAACACACATCACACACCAAAACATATTACATATAATCCCATATCCATGTATTACACCCATTGTAACAATATCAAGCACACAACACACAATATTATTTATGTAAGCAAGTTTGTCACTCTCTATGATGACTCTAGATCCTAGCAATTCTCACTTTTAAGAAAAGAAGTGTGGTATAGAGGCCTACCTACCCCATCTTAACTACTTGTACACAATTACACCTATATGCATTTAAAATAGGAATATGTACCCTCATGCTAGTTTGCCTCACTACTTGAGATGACATACATTTATAATTATATGATAATAAATAGTCCTTTATCTTATACCTATACATATATAATTTCTTTTTATGCATTAAGATATAATAAAATTTATTAACTAGTTATAATGTCATAGCTTGCTAAGATTTTAGGCAAGATTGCATAGCACGGTCTCCTATGTCCTTATTAGCATTTCCCTTGTAACTTATATATATTATGGTCACATTGTTAGTATTCTACTTATATTTAATCAACACCTTTTTACATCCTAAGGTATCTTTTTCGTGGCTTAGCATATGCATATGAAAATGTAATTGAATGGAAGAGGTAATCATACCTATAGCTACGTTAATTTTTATACTAACACTTTGAATATATATTATACACTAACTTTTATAGCTTAGCTTAAGCATTTTACCTATAGTATAGTATTAAGCATTTTCATGTTATGAGAATATTGGTTTTATACAAGCTAATTACAATGCATACACATTGTCAAGTATGACTTGCCTTACACATATGTAATTCAATTACTAAAACACATTTGCATATTTCATGTTAATGGCATATCTCATATGTCACTATATATCTATATCATATTGTGACTTATAAACCTTATAACTATAATTTTAAGAGCTTTTGCATCCATCATGTCATAACACATTACCTAATTCTTGATTAACTTTATTCTTGCCTAATAAAAATATTTCTTAAATTTAGCATAATTAATCTTAAATAGAGCCTTTAGTAACACACTCCTATAATGACCCGAAGGAAGGGTAAACAACACTGAAAAACTATAAGGTGAAAAATTCTCTTGCCTATTGCTATGCCACCTTTATATTAGAAGCTAAAAAGTATCATTGGCTTCGGCCACTACCACTATGAATAGCACATATGGCACCAATGTCGAGCTACAACTGTCTCAAATTTGCATAAATCCCTTTCTGTTGTGCCAAAGCTACCCTAACTTGGATTTTGTAAGGTTTACCTTAGGCTCTAGGTCTTAACTTTAATCTCTTAAGCTTAGCTGTATGAAAAAATATGTAAAGTGTTTTCATCTTTTTAATGTTTTTTACTCATATTTACTTAACTTGTTATGTTTAGTTCATTGTTATCTTGGTGACTAATAGAATTAACTCTGCTCCTAGCATAAGTTCTTATTTGAGCTAGTCTCTTATTTTGAAAACTTGAATTTTTATTCTTATCAATGAATTTCTAAAACACTTCTTATGCCCTATAGCTTTATTTCCTTAGTATTATTCTATTGGTTCTTTCCTAACTGATAATAAGTTTTATACATATGTAACTAATCTAAGTAAAATATTCAAGTTGTCATCTATAATCATGTAATGTGCTTTAGTCACTTATGAAGATAGTAAGATATTTGAACTACACCCTGACATAACATGTTGCTCATGTGCAAGTGCTTAGGTGGAAGGACATAATTACTATTATACCTAAAGTATGCTTTATGAAATGATCATGGACATGTTGTGTATATGTAAGTATTCAAAATGTACACATGCTTAATATACTACTATAAGTATATAAAATCTTAAGTTGATAAATATACTTATCATTGTAAAAACAATTTATTAAGTTTTACTATAATTAAATGCCTTAAAAGGTTAATTTCATTAGTAAACCTAAGAGATAAAGTTGTGTATACTTTTTTTATTGAGTGAAGACAAGTTATCTAATAGTAAAGGGCTAACAATTTAGGTGTTTTAATTTATTTCTCCTAAAAAATCATGCATTTAAAATAGAGGCTTTCTAGAAGCATCTTTCAACCTCCGAAGTATGACATGGCATTCAAATCTACCTTTTTACTTACCTAACACACTTATAACATGATGACCCATTATAGCTTCTATATCCTATCCATTTACGAGCGATGTCGTGCAATAAGCTTCATCCTATTGTACTATATATATACTCTACCTATACTAATAAACACTATTCACTTTAAGTACATGAAAAAACATTCATTTATGATATTTACTCTTTTTAAATATCATACTAGAGTAGTTTAAGAATAAGACTTGCATTATAATATAGTAGTCCACTTATCTTATAAAAGACATACGATGAATTTTACTTCTTTAATTCCTATAGGATGTGCTATGCACAGAACCTGAAGCCCTACTTCATTCCTTACATGAATACTTAAAGTCCCACTTTTAGGCTCAATAATATAACTTATAGTTATGCATTAGCTAACCAAAGCATTATGTGTTATAACATGTATTATACCTTAGTAATGTACATATTATTAGACTTATACTCTAACTATTATAGATATACATTATACTTAAACTTAATACCTATACCCCATCATAGCATGCTTATATTATAATGCATGTGTTCAAAGTCTCCTTGAACAATGCCACTAAGCCCGAGAAGTACGCCTGGGGTGTTAAGTCGCTTACACATAAATTGACGTAGTGACACTGATCAAAAAACTTTTAGAGGTTTTAATCTAATGAAAAGAGTAAAATTTAAAAATTTAGGAGAACCAACAATTCATTTCAAACTGTAAGCTACCCCTCGGTGCAATAAAAATTTTTTAGGCTAAGATTAACTCGAGATATGCCCGGATGGACCCAAAAATAGTAGACCCTAGAGCTTAAAAATTATAATGAGTCCATAGGTGAAAGAATTTTTGAAATAGGGGGGTTGTTTGCAAATTCTTGTAATTTTTTAGGTTGGTACACAAATCATGGCAATTTGAAAATAGCCCTATGGATGGAATTTGGGCACAAAAATTTATGAGTAGGTAGAAGGGATTAAAATATAAAATTTAAAATAAATGATGTAATTTTTAGAGGTCTATTTGAATTTTGGTGAATTTCTAAAATTTTACAAAAAAATTGAGCCATTTCAGGATGGCTCGAGTGGCTGTGGGACCCACACAAACATGGCTAGCTAGTGAGGGGCCTATGCCAAGTGGCAAGGCCACTTGACAAGTGGAGGAATCCACTCACAAAGGAGACTTTCCTTCCTTCCTTAAAGCTACTAGAACTGATGCCACTTGAAGGAAAGGAGGCCATTTTCATAGCCTTCCTCATTCTGTTTCAGAGAAAAACCCACCAAAATTTAGTACCATATGTTAATGAAATTCTAGAGAAAAAAATTATGGAAAAGGAATTCCCATGAATTAATTAAAATTCATCAAAGTGACAAGGTCAATAGGGTTCTAGTAGGGGCAACAAGCATTCAAGGTGAGTTCTTATGGGTTTCTCTTGGGTTTCTTGGGGAATTTATGGATGAATTTGAATGTCCATACTACCTAAGACTTAAGGGAATGTGTTTAAATGGTTTTGGAGGTGAATTTATAGAAGGAAAAGGCTTGAAGACAAGGGAGAAAGTTCCCCTGGAAGGAGCTAGAAATCATGGCTTAAAGGTTCTTCAAGGGAAAGGGGTGTAAATTGGCTTTCTTTTAAAAGGTATGTGAATTCTAGCATTTACCTTCTATCTCTTAAGTTTCATAGTTGAATTTTAGTCTTTAAGCATGCCATAGGATGTTGAACTTAGGTAGGATGTGGTTAACTTATTGTGTGGTTCTAAATTGAATGTTAATTACGTAGTGTGAATGGTTGATTGGTGAAAGTAATTAAAATCCATGTTGATTGTGAGGTTGGTCAAATGGTGTCTAAGAGGAATGAAATGCACTTATAGAGTGCAAAGTATGAATTAATGGCTTGTGAATGAATGAGTAATAGAATCCTTTGGAAATTGATAGAAGTGTATACATTTGGCATGAAATGTGTTTGTAGTTGAGACATATATAGCTTGCACAATGGTATGACATGTGTAGTGTAAAGTATACATGTGTGGATATATGTTAGCCTATTGTTATGCAAGAGATATGTGTGAGAAAAAATGTTAAATTAGAGGTATTAGCAATAGTTCCCTTTAATGGCTAAAAGGTATACATGGCTTGGGAAGTTGAGGAAGTATGCTATATAGGTAAATTTGGTGCCTATGGGAGTTACAATGTAATATGCATCTTTGGCATGAAAGGTATGTGTAGCTAAGAGCTTGTGTCAAGCTTGTGGATGTGTATGGCTTGTTTTAGTGAGCTTAAGTTATATTTTAGGTTGGTAATACATATACATTAGGCCTAGGATATATGAATACATGATATAACATGTTGTAAGATTGATTAATGCTTGGATGCATGGAAAACTAGCTATGGCTGAGACATACCATGGGTTTCTGCTATCTTAAAAAGGCATGAAAATGTTGATGTATGTGTACAATGTGGGAATGATGAGTATGATGATGATATCATGTCTAGCTTAGTTACTTTGACGTGAAATAAGGTAACATGTATACCATAAAATGGCATGAGATATAATCAAGAAATGGCATGCAACATGACTTGTAAATAACCTTAAAACTTGGCTAGAAATAAGGTATAAAAAGTGGCTCCTAATTGCCTATATGGGCTATGACTTATAAATGAATAATGTGTTCATATTTGTGAGCCTTTGAGGGCTATGCCTTGAAATTGAATGTAATGGCATTTTAAGCCATGTTTTGGCATTGGAAATGGCCTATGATTGGTTAGTTTAGGGCTTATAAACTTAATGAGAATAATTTTGAAAACTACATAGAAAAAGGCTGAGAAATGAACCTAGAAAGTCAAGTGAACACTTACCGCAATGACTTGTAACTGGCCAGTTAACCAGTACTTGAACCAAAAATGTCAATGGACAAAAAGTGTCAATTTTATGAGTATTAATGCTATAATGAATCATAGCATATTAAACCTTGAATTTCGGTAATAACAAAACTTAATATTAATTTGGGATTTTTACCCAGAAGAGCTTAAATGTGGCTATACCAGACCGGCTGGAAAAAATAAATTGTGATAAAATTTATAACTATTTATTTTTGGAATATAAATATTATAAGAACATTTTTGGTTGATAAATAAACTTAAAATAAGCTACTTGGCCCTCTAGTTAGACACCCACTAGATGGATTGACTAGTCAACTTAGGGTTTTTGTAGCTGCTAGTTATTTGACATTCAGGAAGTAAATTTTATTGGTGGCTAGAGAGGTTTATGAGCTGATCTCTATTATGTCACCTAGATGTTGAGATCTTATTTATGGTTGGGGAGGCCTACGGACTGATCTCCATTATGTCACATTTCTAAGGATGTTTATTTGTGGCTGGGTAGGGTTAGGGGCTGATCTCTATTATGTCACATAGATATTATTTAATTGTGTCTAGAGAGGCCATAGGTTGATCTCTATTATGGCACATATGCTAGTGCAGTGGCATAAGTCTAGAATGGGGACCACTACACCAGTTTATTTTCCCTCTAGATTTAGTGTCTATTAGGGATGTCTCTTGAGTTGGGCTAATTAAGATAATTAAATAAGATTAAGAAATTCATATATAACTGTGAAGTTAGATATAGGGGCCTTTTAGTAATTTTGCACTGATTATGAATAAATGCTTAAAATGGTGTAGCATATGCATAAAATGACTTATAATGACTAAAGGCATAAATTAAATGGCTTGTGATAAATTAATTGGACAATTATAGGTAGAAATACCTTAAGGGTAAAATAGTAGTTATGCATGCTATTTTTTTAACTAAACTGGGATATTAATATAATACCAGATTGAAGTGTAATACATGAATTAACCTTTGGACATGTTTGCAAGTGTTTGAATTCACTACTGAGTATTTTTATACTCAGCGTACCTATTTCGGTGTGCAGGTACCTAAAATAGGGACATTGCCTCATAAAGCATGTAACAGAGTTTAAAGGTCACTTTGAGAAGGTGGATCATGTATACAGAGTAGATTTTGCACTCTATGTACTTAGGTGGGGAAAATGGGTGAGATGTATATAAGGGGCATATGGTAGTATTTATATATATCAAACCATGTTGTAATTAATCAGGAGATGTTTTCTCTTATGTATGTGTGCTCTGTGTTATGTGCTTGTGAGCTTAAGGCTCTATATATTTTATTGTGGCTTAAGGCTTATGATTGCTGTGTGATAGAAAATGTGGATAGGATGATAAATGGAGGATTAAACGGTCCAAGAGAGGTGATATATGATATTAAAGTGTATACAGGTGGAATTTGAATTTTGGGTAATGACCAAGGCAGCCGCTATGTTACTAGATTTTTAGATGATACTCGATTGAGTTAGATTCTTTCTGTAATGGCTAAAACATGATGATACGTACTTATCTGGATTATAAGAACCCACCTAAATGATTTTGGAGTTAGATAGAGTTGTCTAGTGTGGAATATAAAAGTTAAATGAATGAACATAGGGAAAATTTTAAGATGGGTGACCTGATAGGAAATACACCACTTATTAGGTTCCTGCGGGAATCCAGTAGGGGGTGTTACATATATAGCCCATTTTAATTGACACTACTAATAATTATTGCCCTATTCACTAGATTCTACCTTTGAGTTCGCATACCTATAGTGCTATTATTATGTACAATAGGTAAGGTGTTATAACCCTTATCTAACATGTGTTTATGTATATGTCTTACATAATAGAAGTACCATATTACTTCCCCTCCTAGATAGAACTTAAGGCTATACCCTTGACCTTTATATACCCACTCCTAAGTTTTTCATGTATGTTGTCAGGTTAGTTCCTTAAGATATACCTTATAATTTCTTAAGTACATATGCCATAATCGTTCCCATAATTTAATCATGCCAATTCTATAGTGGGTGATTAGGGCATGACATATATTACCTTTTTTTTTATCTTAAAACATACCAAAATTCATATAATGGTTATTGTAGGTAACGATACCTTACTTCTTCTTCTCAACCACCCCTCAACATGTGTAGGCAATTTTACTTTCCCAGTAATACAAATTCAAATATATTTCAACCTAGCATATCCATAGTCCCTCAAATGTTACATGATAAGATGAAGATGTGAAATCATCATATATTTTTAACTTGGAATATACCTCGAGCTAACTAATTTTAGGCCCCCACTTATTTAATTCATATCTATACATTCTACAATTTTTTTTTTTTGCAAAAGTTGACTTCAATTGTTTCTCAAGTTTATAATACACTACCCATTCATACATCCACAATGCATCTATAATAGTAAATTCATTAGTTGCACACTAAAAGGCCATATTGCTTATCTTAACCCTCAACTAGCTCTATGCCTTTCCAATTCCTTTCATGCATTAATAGTCCCCTTTGAACTTAAGATATACTTTTGTAAATCAATAAAGTGCTTATAGATCAATTAAAGGTTCATACTTAGTATCAAAATCTCAAAAATAGAAGTCCTCTTCCATTTCACCATCTCTGCTATCCAAATAAAATACAGTAGTTGTGTCTCTTTACTCTCTATAACTTTGCCCTTTTACTCTCCTCTTTAATACTATATAATCTCAATCACACATAATTGACTCAAACATCCATAATTAATTTAATACATTAAATCAAACTCTATAATTCCTAATCAAAATATGAAATCATACCTTTCATAATGGAGAAAAATGCTCTGTTGATATCACACCAGTGGCAACTATGACTGCAACATCCTCTTATGCTGCCTTAAAGTCACAACTTGCTAGCTCTAATTAGGCTTTTATTCCTCTACTATACTTCAACCATTAAAATCACATGACTATCTCTTCTTTTTATGCATTTAAAAGCTCAAAAACATAATAGAAAATGATTTCAAAAAACATAGGTTGACCCGAGTTTAGTAGTGGCCCGTCTCTTGTGCTGCTATTATTTTTTACTCATACGACATTTCTCAATACCTATTTCATTCCAATCTCTCTCTTTTCCTCTATTGCTATCTTGTATGATTCCCCCTTTTTTATAGCTACTATCACAATTGTGGGTGCTGCAATGCTTATTGTCATCGACACCGAACTATAATTGTTGCAATCCTAGTGCTACAATGGTGAAATTCCACAACAAAAGGGCCATTACATCTAAATAATCAAATGGTTGTAAAATCCAACAATAATTTGCCTTTTTAAGACCTTGATTCAATTCTACTAGCAAGAAGAAAGTTAATTTAGTAGCCCCTTTTGTCACAAGGTCTTTAAGAACCTGACACCATTTCTTAAATTTAGGAATTCGCTAACCTTTGTTGACACCGTCTCTATGAATTTCCTCTTTGTTTCTCAAGCTTTTCTCCTTAAATTCTGCCAAAAATATCCTCACTTCTATTTAAAAACTTCTTTATTGGCTTACTGTCTTGAAATAAATGCTTAATTCCTTGAAGTATCCTTTAAAATCCCTTACTCTTTGTTGAATAGAGTTTGATAGAATGAATTAAAAAATTTTGACAATCAATTATTAAATTTACTTATTTTCTACTTCCTCTCCCTTTTCAACCCTTCCTCATTTTTTGTTCTCTTTTTCCTTTTTTTTGTAGCTGACCCTTCTTTTTCTTTTTCTCTTAATAGTTTATACATTATTTTCTTTTCCTTCCTTTTCAAATTTTTTCTTTCTCTTGGTCATGGCCCTCATCCCTTTTTTCTCTTTTTTTATTCAAATTGAATGATGTCCCTTTTTTTTCACTACCTAAAGTCAATAAAAGACTCTAGATTTTTAAGGCTTAAGTTAATTTAAAATCACATGTCTATTTTAAACCCTTTATTCATTTATTCTTGTTTATTTTATTTATTCTATTTTTTCGTTATTATTGTTATTATTCAATATATACACCAATTAAAATCCCATTTTTCATTAAATTTATTCCCACTCATGTTACTTGATTATTTTCTTATAAAACATCCGTATAATTAATCCTCGATCACACATCTTAACATTACATTTAAAATCCTAACTATGAGATTATACTTAATTTGATTTAATTGTGCAGTCCTTAGGATGTTACATTAAATAAATGAATATGTTTATAATAGGTATAAATAAACATGTTATGACAATGATTTATAAAGTTGTACTCATATTTTCATAGGACCAAAATATAATGTTGATGTTCATTATGAATATCAATATGGTTCAATTTCATGTAATGTTTCAATGGCACAAAATTAATGGGAAAGAAAGAATGTAATGGGAATTAATATAACTACTAGAGTACTTTAAAGCCCTTTCATGCTGGTGCAGTGGCAGTAAAGTCCTATTGGGCCATAGCATATACATACATTATAGATATTCATTGCTGCAATAGGGTTAAGTAGGGCTACTACAAAATCCCATGCTGGTGCAGCAGTAGTAAGGTCCAGTAGGCTTAAAACACAATTTCATGTAGGTACAACTATAGTAAGATCATGTAAGGTTATTGCACATAAATTTCATGTCGATGCAGTAGACGTAAGGTCCAAAATATGGGTTACTGCACCCTTACTGAGGCCTTTATGATTGACATCATGTTATCTATTTATAGAGATTGTGTTTTTTAAATATCGGCTAAAATAAGTAAAAATGAGATTGAAGGCTAATATTATATTAAAATGAATAAAATGAGTAATACGAAACATTGGTAATATACTATGAACAATTATTGATATGAGTTATAAGGAATGGATTCTATCATGGAAATATATAGTTATAAGAAAATTATAGATACTACTGAGTTATGTTTTATAAGTGACACTTGTGATTAGTAAAGTATTAAGAATGAACTTAATAGTTAAGTGTTAACATATGAACATATATAAATAATAAAGAAAAAAATTTAGGGAAGTGTAACATTATAAAAAGAAGCATATTCTAAAATAGAGAAAGAACATGGAAACTATAGTAAAAAATTAAGATAATATATGATTATATGTATTTATATAAATGAGTGAAAATGGTATGACAAAGCATAATGTATGGAAATATGAAAATGATAGAAATTGTTTAGGAAGCACAAATATGCACATAAGGACATAGGCATATGAAAGATGAACAAAGAAATTCATAATTAATTTAGGGAATACATATATAATACTGATTGATAGTATAAAATATAAATTTCACAATATTAGAATACACCATTGAGTAATTATGCTCATTAAATTGGCCTTTACTGATGTGTCAATTGTAATCGAGTCAAGTGAGGTAGTGGATCAATTCCTAGTAGTGAGAGGAATTTATATGATAACTAAATATGTATAAAGAGTCCACCACAAACATTGTTTACACGTTAAAGGCATACATGTATTACTATTAAATAAGTGTTACTTAGAATTATATGTATGTGCTTAGTATTTTAGAGTTATTAAGTGTAATACAAAAAATATACAAGTGGATAATAGTAATTTTAAAGTATTGTCTATATATATAAATATGTAAATGACAATTGTACTAATGATTCTTAAATATTAAAAATATTATATAAAATATTTATTCATCTATTATTATTGATTGTGATGCAAGCATATTAAATGTATGCAATGAGAAGTTTTAATTTGGTATGTTAATTGGGATTAGATTATTGTTGAGAAAACTAAATAAAGGGGCAAAAATGTTAAGATTAAAGGATAAAAACAAAATCAAAATTGTGACATCCTATACTTGAACCTATTTTTCAATTGTGTATAAGGGTGTTACAAACAACTTATATATAGGAGATAAGCATCTATAGAGCTATATCTAAGAGGTTGATAGTTCTTTCACATTTGACATATATAGATAAGATGCTAAAGAGGTTTAGCATGGATCTTTCAAAGAAATGCTTCATTCTTACATCACATGGGAAATTTCTTATTAAGTCTATATGTCTTAAGACATAAGAGAAGAGAGAACATGTGTGTAAGGTCCCATCTGCTTTTGCTATTGGATCTATCATGTATGTTATGTTATGTATTAAACTATAACACCCTTATTAGGACATGACTAGAATGTTTGGTAGAGGGTTATGGAATACAAGGTATAGACTTTAACTTTATAATCCTTTTCTAAGATAAAACCTGGAAACTTCCCTTTTTTACATATGACATAAGTCTTCACCTAATAGAAAGATAAAAAGGACAAGTATCACTAGCATCTAAGCATAAAAATTGAACCAAAATACATAGGGTTCTTACACCCTATAGAACTTAAGGACAAAACTAAATCCTTTTTTAGAAAGGAAGAGTCGGACCATGGTTTCCTATTCTGAAAGAGACACCTCATTAGATGTTAACTTACAACCCTCTTGACCTTGTCCACACACATACATGCACATAGTTATACATATATGTTCATATACATGTACACAACATACATATGTATCCACAGTCTATCCCATCCAAGTTATAATGGTATTTAGGCCCTTAAACACATACAACCCTAAATTTCAACTATACATATCCTTTAAAATTGATGTCAGTACATGCCATTTACACACTAGGAATGAAAATATATAAAGAACTACTGTACAAATAAAATGGTTCCTATTGCTTGAGACCTTCATACTTGCCCTCTTCATCTAGTCAATACTAAACATCCACTCCACTTAAAGGATTTTAGTCCCTATAACCTATGTGAGGTAAAGTCAACTATGCTGAGCAATTATGCCTAGTGGTATTCCAATATATCTACACTGTATATGAAATAGCTAAAGGTAGAGATGTTGGTTATTTAATAAATATGACATGATGGCTTGAGCAAACCAATTAAATACATATGAACTAGGTTTTAATGTGATATGCCATCCTCGATATATCATGTGTATAAAGTGACAATATATATTCAACTTATTTTATAGTAGATTAATCATGTAGTGTAGTTGTGTCAAATGTGCACTTACCTATTGCTTGAACAACATTAGTATGATATATATGCTAGGAATTCACTTTTGGGTTGCTTAAATGTTACTACATGCAAATTATAGAGTAAACTATGCTGACCACATAGCATTTAACCATACATAATTCCAATTTCCAATTTACAGATAATATTGATATGCAAAGGTGTTATTGGGAGTCTATCTCTTTTACGTGTTGTGTGTGCTAAGCTAAAATTACTAGTTTATCTTAGGTTTAACCCATTTTTATGTTTTTTAGAGTTATAGGTAACACACTCCTAGAATGACCTTGAGGAAGAGTTAATGAGTACATAATTATAAAGCTAAAACTAATGACAATGGTGGCTAGCCTAACTTCTTGCTATGTTTTACATTATACGTTGGAATAAAATGTATGGCCTTGGCCACATCAATCACATAGTAGATCATATGGCACTAGTACTGAGCTCATAGCGGTTGCAGATTTGTGTAATTCCCTCTCTGACATGCTCGAACCTAGATTTTATAATGTTAACCTTAGGCTCTTGGTTATTATTTTTTGGTTACTTAAGTTCTTAGCTTTGTTAAGGAGATATAGGGTAATTCCACTCTATTAAGTCATTAACTGCCTTTATCTAGTAAATCATGTCCTATAATATCTACTTTTAAGGCTAGTTACCTTTATTGTATTACCATATGAACAATATATGTCTAATAAAGTTCTCTTAATCTCTATAGAAATTAGTCATATAACTTTGGTGGTTTCTAAGTAATTTTCTTGTATACCATGTTCCAACCCCAAAACTATCATAGAGTTACGTATCATAAGAAAATATCACAACTTAATCTTATTACAAGGGACTTTGTCTAACGTTTCCTATTCAATGGCATATGGCTTATAGCTTTGCTAATGCATTATCATCTAGTAATTAACTTCATAAAATAAATGGATTAAAAATAACTAGTGTACTCATATTGCTAAGGCATAAGTGACTAATGTATTATAAGCTAGTGCTTAGATGTTATCATGCATCAACTACAATTGACTTTATTTGACTAATATGACATTTTACTTGTGTATAAGTGCTAAGTATATAAGTATGATTAGTGCATTGCATTAAATGCATATTGTACAAGTCTATAAAACATGGCAGATGTTAAAGACCTTATTTGCTTTATTAAGCTTTAGTTGAATAGTCTTATTATAAAATGCACCTTGCCTTTGTCTTGTTATGTCATTATGTTGTTTTGACTTAATTGTTTCTGTCTCTTCCTAATAATATCTTTTAAAGCTAGTTGCATAAATTATACCGTAAAATGAATAAAATATATTTGTTTAAAGCTTCCTTAATCTCATTATAGACACTGGGTCTCTAGGGCTCCTAGGTTCAGTTTGCCTAATGACGATGAAGAGGAAAAAAATCCTAAAAAATGGATTTTTTATGTTCGAAATGAAAATCTTAAAACTTTTTGCTAAAAAAAATAAAAAATGGCCGTTTTTCAAGAGAAAACGACTGTTTTGGAGAAAAAAGAGCAATTTTCACGAAGGGAATAGCCATTTTGGGCTCAAACGGCCATTTTGGCTGAAAACATCAGATTTGTAGTATTAGTATCATCAACATACATGCCATGATATAGATAACTACCGCACATTAAGGGATAAGATTTAAAACTTGATTGATTCCGGACAAATACCAAATTCAAAATA